>CAJNRD030001124.1:27009281-27024944 GCA_905319865.3 Cotesia congregata
TTTTTAGAATTTTTTTTATTGAAAAAATCATTACAAAAAAAAATTTTTTTCAAATTCATTTGTAAAAAATTTGAAAAACTGTAAGTGTAATTAAAAAAAAATTTTTTTAGGTTTAATTTAATAAATTAAACAAAGTCAAAAAATAAACAAAAAATGTCAGTTAACTTTGTTGTTATAAAAAAAAAAAACATGTTTAAGTTTTTTCAAAATCATCAAATTGAAAGAATTCAAAAAGTCAAAAAAATTTTTTTTTAATCAAATTTACTAACACGGAAGCGCCAGTGCCACACTCCTGCTCAAATATTCCTCCTAACAATACGGTATGAAATTTACAAATTGCAGATACTATACTAATTTTACACTGACTTATTTTTACATAGAGATGTGGAAGCATGGATTTATTTTAACATTGAAATATTTTTTCATAGATTTATTTGCGGATAAAATTAATTTACATAGAGTTATTCTTGCATGGATATATTTTTAAATAGACAAATTTTTCATTTATAGATATTCCCTAGAAATATGTATTACATAGAAATATCTGACATGGAGCTTGTAATGCCTTTAGATGCATCCAGCAGATGACGCTACCAGCAGTGAAGTGCAAATTAAAATATAATGTAGATTATATTAAATTATTTTATTAATTCATAATTTAAATAGTAAACACTGTTCAAATTAGAAAGTTTAGGTTCTGTATCGTTGAATATTTATTTTATAGAGTATATTTTGTTTCAAATAAATGTAAGCTATTGTCGAGTACAAAGGGACATTGTAGTTGAGTTCTGAGAAACCTTAGGTACTTGAGATTCTGAGGAAAAGCCATAAAAGACACGTGTGAGGAAAATTCTATGATCCCTTGTTTCAACGGCTAAATAATAACATAACAAATATCTAACAAAGAATAAGATCGTTAAATAACATATTTTTGTTAAACTTGCTTTAATATAATATTGCAACGAAATATATAAAAATTAAATTAACAATTTATGTCCTGTATCCAACCTATAAATAATTATTAATTAATGTTAAAAGAATAAGATTTTATAAAATAATATTATTAAATGATATTTATCTCTTACATTAACAATTAAACTATTTCATAGTTTTAATAAATTATAGATTGATAGAAATAGTAATAAGCTTAATCTAATTTGCAAAATACGAATATTAATCAACTGCAATATATATAATTTATAAATAAATGTATGTAAATATAATAGAAAATATTATATATTAGTGTGAAAATCATTTATATGTAGTAGAAATATGTGTACTTATATATGTACAAGAGTGGATATATGTATGGGAGTTATGGTGGGAGAAGAACGGAGTTTGAAGCTCTCCGGAAAAACTATATAACGACACTTCTCATCGAGAGCTTAGATTGCTAAGATCGCGTCATTGTAAACCTCAATTTTATATTTTCAAGCTTTTAATATTTTGTCAACTTGAATAATAAATTAAAATCAACTAAATAATTTTGATCAAAATTAAATAACGTCTAAATAGAATTCTTTTATTTAAAATTATTCCTTTCCCGCGCTGAAACCGAGTATTTTAATACTCCCGGGCGAAAGAACTACAGTAAGTAAAGTTTTCAATAAATAAAAATAACATCCCCTAGATGGAAGCATAACAAGCTATTTACATAGAGATATTTTGTGCACGTTTGTTACTGTGTACGGGAGAAATACTTGTCGCCGACTGTATGTACATGTCGCCGTCGCCGACAGTATAATTGAATTCGCGCTTCGCTGACATGTAGTGTCACCAGCTGAATGCATCTGGAGGCATCACACCTATGGGGACGGGGACACTGCCAAAAAATAAGTAGCCAACGTGAAATTTAAGTTGGTACTACAAGAAACTAAAGGAAAAATGTAAAGGGACTCACACACTGATGGTATACGTAAAAACCAGAAAAGTAATGAAAGCAATACAAGAGATATATTATTCTCACTACTTTTCCGACCATGAAAACATATAAAAATACATATTATGGTGTAGGAAATAAAAACGAGTAACTTACATATATATAACATATGAATGAATGTAGTGAAGCAAAAAATTAAAAATATTGCTATCTGTGCTAGTATAGAGTATATACAAATGTTTGTAATCTATAACCTTCATTACACTTGAATTGTAAAAGTTATATTGTGAATGCTGCTCATATTTTCATAAAATATACATTATAAAAATTTTTTTCATCATATTCAGTAAAGTAAAGGTCTAACATTTTTCCTAATTTTTTTTTTTTAGTCAATAGTGAAGTAATTAAAACTTTAAACAATGCTGCTTGGTTCGAAATATTTGTTTTGACAAAATAGAGATGTTTACATACATCAATAAATTGAGAAACAATTTTAATTTTCTTTTTTTTTTTTTCAAAAAATCTTCTGTATATTTAAATCAACGTAAAAATTTTCGATCATCATACCTGAAAATTGCTAATATTTTAATGTATTAAATTTTTTCACTTCTTATTAATTTAATGTCAAAAAAAAATTTATAATGAGCGACGACGATCGTGATATTGATATTGAAAGTGATGTAAGTCAATTATTTTGTTCTATATGTAAGCTGTATTTGTCAGTGTAAATATTTTTTTTTTGTTTTTTTTTCATTTCAGGATGGTGATGATTCTGATTCCAGACATAGACCTTCTAATAATACCCAGTATTATTCTCAGGTATTTTTTTCACCGTTATCTTCTATCTATATTATTATAAGAAATTCCTATCTATATAGTCATACTCATCACGATATCTCGGAAACCATCAGACCTAGAAACTTGGAATTTGGTAGGAATATTACTTTTGCCATGTAGAGGTCAGCTAAGAACGGTTTTTAAGAAATTCCTCCCCCAAAGGGGTTTGCGGAGGCGTTAAGGAAGTCCTTTCGCTCCAGTTGAGTCACAAAAACTGTAGTAGTCAATATTCGATAAATTAAAATAAAATACCCACAAAAATTTCTAAAATTAAAAAATAAATAGTATATGAGGCATTAATCGTTGAAATTTTGAAAATTAAAAAAAAAATAGTTAAATACAACAATTAATTTGACTCTTGTAAATCAGCTGTTAGTAACCTGTCCGTGATTTGGCAACGCTTTATTTCGGTTGTTTACATTTTTACTTGCACAATATAACCTTAACCATGTTTAACTTTTTGCAGTCAATGTAAATAAATAAATTAATTAAAAATGTTTAGTCACAAAACCATAACATTCTAATATCTCATGACAGGAATGCTAATATTTTTTAATTATTGTTTTATTTTTCAATTATGAATTATGAAAATTTGTTAACAATAAATTAACTAATAAGTATGTATGTATGAAAAACATAAAGTTTAGTTTGAATTTATTGAATGGTCTGAAGCTCGCGCGCTACACAACGTTGCCAAATGTTCTGACGCCATTTAAATGTAAGTTACTTAAAAATTTTCTGTGATTTTATAATTATAATTTCTCCATAAATTTCACGGCAACCTATATATTTTATTACAAAAAATGAAACCTGAATATTTCAAAAACCTTATTTTGAGTTTTTTTTTACCCCATTTAATCGGTGGTTAATGCCATAATTCGAGAAAGTTGTTAAGGTCTGACTATCTCGTAAGACTCGGAAAAAATACTAACATTTTTAGAAATTTTTTTTTCAAAAATTTGCACGGTGAAGTATAAATTAAACTTCACTAGTAGATACATAAGGACTTTAACTATTAGATAAAAATTAATTTTATGCATGATCTAATATTTTTTATTTAACATTGATGGCGAAAGGACCTCCTCAACAATGAAAAATTCCCGTTTTTAAACTATAGCTCTTATCGACTCCAAATTTGGTAGGAATCTTCTGTCAGAGATGTAGAAATAGTATATGAATTAATTTTACGATAGATCACCCCACAGGGGGTTGTGAGAGTGGGTATCAACAATGAAAATTTGTAATTTTCCAACTATAGCTCCTACAGACTCCAAATTTGGTAGGAATTTTCTATAAGTGATAATAAAATCATATATGAACGAATTTTACGATAGCTCACCCGACAGGGGTTTGCGGGGGTGGGTGTTAACAATAAAAATTTTTAATTTCCAAGCTATAGCTCCCATAAACTTCAAATTTGGTAAAAATCTGCTACATACGAGGTAGAAATGATCTAAGAGCGGATTTAATGACAACCTACTCCAAATATGAATTGCGGGGGTAGATGTTAACAATGAAAATTTTCAATTTCCAAGCTATAGCTTTTATAGGTTCCAAATTTGGTAAGAATCTACTATATGTGTGGTAGAAATGATCTAAGAGTGGATTTTGTGACAACTTACTCCAAATATGGATTGAGGAAGTGGATGTTAGCAAAAAAAAATTTTGATTTTCAAAATATAGCTCCTACATGCTCCAAATTGATTAGGAGTCTTTTATATCTATCTATTAGGAGTGTACGAATATCGTTCGAATCGAATATAGATATTCGAATCGAATAATTCGAAAAAATTCGAATAATTTAAAAAATTTCGAATAATTCGAAAATTTTCGAATAATTCCCGAATAGTTCGGAAAATTCGCGAATTATCAAAATATTATTGGATCTTTTATTGTTTCCAATTTGAATTCCATTACATCTTTTATAAAAATATTATATTTACAAATTTATTTATTTACTAGCTGTTACCCGCCCGCTCCACTAGGCACTATGGAATTGTATTTTCAGATCTAGATATGCAATTCTATTGGAGTATTTTTTTTACTTGCACAGATTTCAAATTTCATCGGATTGGCCTGTACCTTTTAACCATGTAATTATTCTAGCTAATATTCATTGTAACGTTTAATGTGAAATCACTGTAACATTCCCGTGGCTTTCTTTCAAAAATGAATAGTAATTGACACGAAGAAATAGTATATTACATACCTAGGCCAGTAAAATAAGAAAAGTCTCAGACCACATGTAATTGTTGGCCGAGGCGAAGCCGAGGTTGACAAACATGTGGTCTGAGGCTTTACTTTTTACTGGCCAAGGTGTGTATACTATTTTTCTGCTCGACTTAGCCGGAATGTGGCAACTTTGTTTAGCGCAGCGGCCAGAAAGTTGCCGCAAATGTCGGGAGCAGGCATCAATATTTTTCAACGCAATTTTTAACGTACTTTCGACCGCATAGCAAGAAAACTAGTATACACTACATGGGCAGAAATTTGAGAGCCCTGAACTGCGTGCCATGATGCCCTCGGCTTCGCCTCGGGCACATGGCGCGCGGTGCAGGAATCTTAACTTTCTGCCCTTGTAGTGTAATATACTAAATTTTGGAAAACCCGACAGTTCAGCTGAAAAAATCATTATCATCAAATAATATAAAAATAAATTGCTGTGCGTTAGTTTCGCTAAAACTCAAAAACGGCTGGACCGATTTCAAAAATTTTCTTTTTGTTTTGTCCGCTATATAGTTCAGGGATGTTTTCAAAAGAATAAAATTTTTGAAAACCCGTAAGTTCAGCTAAGGAAATCAACAGATCTAAAATTGTTAATCGTCTATCTTCTATATATATGGACAAAAAAAAATTTTATAAATTCAGTGTTGATTTTTTGGGATCTTGATTTTCAGGCGATAATAAGAAGCGAGTTTCATTCAATAGCTTGACAAAATTCTAACCGCACTTTATACAGCCAGTGTTTATTCTTTATCGAAGTAGATTAGAGTTTAAAGATTGATAATCGCTGATCGAAAGGTGTAACAAAATATGTTGTAGGTGATACGAAGTTCACCGGGTCAGCTAGTGTGATATAGAAATGATCTAAGAGCGGATTTTACAACGAACCACCTCCAGTGAGGATCGCGGGAGTGAGTGTTGACAATAAAAAATCTTAATTTCCAAAATATAGCTTCTAAAAACTATAAATTTGGTAGGAATCTTTTATTTCTTATGAAGAGATCATCTCAAAATGGATTTTAATAAATTCTTCTCCTGATAGGGATTGCGGGACTGGGTTTTAAAATCTAAAATTTTGATTTACAAATTATAACTTCTACAGAGTTCAAATTTGGTAGGAATCTTTGTGTAGGATGTCAAATTCAGCCAAGAATGCATGTTAAAATTAACAAATTCCAACCCCAAAAGAGATTACGGGGGCGTCATCGATGAAAAATTCCCGTTTTTAAACTATAGCTCTTATAGGCTCCCAAATTCAATGAAATTTGGAATCTCTGTAAGTCAATACAATACTCCAATTAAATTTCAAGTTTAAATCTACAAATACAATTCTTCAAACGCCCAGCCGAGTGGGCAGGTAACAGCTAGTCTGTATTTATTGTAATTGTTGTTGAAGGAGTTTTGATACCTAAAAATTGAAATTTCGTGTATCAATTAACAAGTTTAAAACCCCTTCAGTTAAAATTTCAACTTGATTTTCTGTGCGATTTTCAAAAAGTTAATTATTGAAGTTGCTTTCTACACATGTAGAGGTATAATAAACCGATAAAGGTAGTATGGAGTCTTTCGTAGCACTCGTGTAGTCACATAAATTTCACATTAAATTTATTGGCTCTCCATACCTAAACATGTACAAAAAGCAACTTCAATAATTAATTTTTCATAAACTGTACAGACAATCAACTTAAAATTTTAATTGAAGATATATTTAGAACTTATTAATTGATACACGAAATTTCCAATTTTTGGTAATATCCTCATTTTGATTTTGAAAAACCTGTTAACATATTGTGCTGGCAAAGTTTACATCTTAGATGGATTCCGACAACTCTCAGATATCTCAATTGCAAACTGGAAATGTCAATTATTAGAGAGTTTTTGAACAGTGTCCAAAAAGCATTAATTGATTCACTTTTTATCTCATTATAGGTTTATTAATTCTGAAAAAAAAACATCACTTGTTTTGAATCTCTTTACAGCTTTAATATATAAGAAAATCAAATATATAATATAAGAAAAACAAGCCAGTCCCATGGCTAAGCGGTACAACGCTTGTAGTGCTTGCTTGGGACTGATGAGGCGTGAGTTCGAATCCCGGTGTGAGCTGAAATTTAATTTTCAGTGAACATCGGTACTCGTAACTCACGCCGGGCTGTACAGGTTTGGGTTTTCGATGGTTTCCCCAAGCCCTGTGCTACCGGTGGGGCACAGGCGAATGCGTGCAGTTTCCCCAAAGTCGGTCCATCGCCGCATTACTCTCCAGGTTGAAAAAGTATGTAATACCGCCAAACTTATTCAGCCAAACTTAATGTACCGATCAGCCTGGAGTCTCCCTCCGGTCTCGGCCGGACCCCCATCGAGACGAAAAAGTCTGCAAAGCGGGGTAAAAAAAAAAAATATAAGAAAAACATGAAAATAGTTTCTTTTCTAGTTGATATACTTTTTTTTTCAAGGAATCTACCTTCCATCTCGGCTGTGGCCGAATGGGCTTTTTTTGATGGTAATATGACCATAGTACTCAACAACAACTATCCAAAACTCTACCGAAAACATCTTTGCATAAAACAAACGTAATCCAGGACTTCTCCAATCACCAGTGAATTCTTTCGATAACATACATCTCTATCCCCGTTTTATTTATTTATTCAAAAAAATTTTTTCAATGAAACTGAGCAAATTCTAATAAATGTCATGAGTAAAATTTATTCAAGATAAAGCTTCCATGGTCAAAATTGATTAAAGATAAAGCAGTCCTAAGTACTGATTGTTTTTGCAATGAAATGCATTTTCAGAATCAATTGCGCCAAATCGGTTTAAATTTTAAAGGAATCAAATTTCATTAGAGCTCTTTCGAAAGCCGCACAACACGATTTGATCAGTCAAGCCGTTCAAAAGCTATGAGATATTTATATGTTATTTACACACACACACACACACACACACACACACACACACACACACACACACACACACACACACACACACACACACACACACACACACACACACACTCATTTTCGATAACCGAGATGAAACCAATAACTTCCTGATTGTTTGAAAATCATTGATTTGTACAGCGGAAAGTTAAAAATGACATCGAAATTACTCAAAGATTTTTAAATTTTTTATTGTGAATGGTGCTTTTTCCAGTCAGTGGATATTTCGATTTTTGTAACTTTCCGCTAAAAAAATTACAAATTTTCGAAAATCGGGAAGTTATTAGTTTTACCCCGTTTTTCAATAATCGAGTTTTCATTAGATCTCGACGATCTGAGCTCCTAGAAAGCTTTCCTGACGATTTTTACGATGATGTCTGTATGTGTGTGTGTGTGTGTGTTTTTTTTTTTCCCTTTAGGGGGGGGGGGAATCCTTTTTCTCTCGATGGATCGCAACTCGGTAAGCACTTTTGTAGCAAAAATGCTTGTGGCGTTCCAGGCAGCTTCTGACGACAACATTGCCTCTACTATTGACTCTGGTTGGGTTCTCTTCTTCAGAATCTTCTCCAGCTCCTCACGTTGTTGATTGAAACGCGAGCACTCGAAAAAAACGTGCTCTGCATCTTCAGTGGCTCCAGGGCAGGACGGGCACTCCGGAGAGTCGTCATGCCTAAAGCGTGTGTGTGTGTGTGTGTGTGTGTGTGTGTGTGTGTGTGTGTGTGTATGTGTGTGTATGTGTATGCAAACCTCTTCTGACTTTTAAACGGCTCGAATGATTTAAGCGCGATTGGCGCCATTCGAAAGGGCTTAACCAAACTTAGATATTTTTTATACAATTGATTCAAATGTGGTTTTTTTGGAATAACTTTTACAGCTTTACCGATCGATTACAAAAACTAATCAGATCTTAACATCAAAAAACCACATCGATCGACGCCGGGTTGGTCATCGGTTGATTCGTTCGTGAGTTATTGTTGTCGAAAAAAATTCAAAAAAAGTGAATTTTTCAAATTTCTCCAAAATTTTTAATCTCATCAATTTGTGTTTGAAAGTAAATCATAGGATTTAAAAAACTGCGTTAAATGCTACCATTTCATTCAAAAGTAATTGCAGTTTGAAAATTCAAAGAATAGTGTTTTATTAAACTTCTAACAGACTTTTGAGCTTGGAGAGTTCTAAATAAAACAGAAATTATTATAACGTCATAAGTGTAATTTTACGCGCTTAGGTATGGAATTAGCTGGAAGTTGCAGGGATGGCCTTTCGAGTCAACCGTAGTAGGGTCAACTACTTTTTTATACCCTATAGAACGCTACAATACCCTAAAGATATTCACATTATATATGGGTCATTCCATGCCAAATCACCTGATTTTGAAAATCATATTTTTTGATCCGGTTGAATTTTTAATTTGAGCCCTTAATTTTCAAAAACCTTTGGAAATACGAATTTTTGAAAATCGCGAAAAAATAACGATGAGGTAATTCTCAGAAATTCATAACTCCTGATTAAATTATCGTAATTTCATTTTGCAAGTGGCTATTTTCTTCACTTTTAAATGAAGTTTTCGAAAAAAAATTAAAAAAAAAAAATTTTTTTTTCACTACTTTTTTTTACATTTCAACTCAAATTTTGACTTTTTGAAGACCGATCTTTTTATTTTTTTGAAAAAAATACATGTTTCACTAGAATGTAAAACAAATTTTTTAAGCCCTTTGTCAAATGGGGATTCAAATACCTTCGATTTTTAAGCAACTTTTTCGACAAATACAATAGTTAGATTTTTATGAAATCTACTAAAAATTTTGTAAATATTGTATAGTACCAGACTAAATTATTTATTGATTCAAAGTGGATCTTATTGAAATCTGTAGATATATAGTTTCAGAGCATGGTTCCGATCAAATCAACGATCTAAGTCAGAAATTAACTCAATTATTTATTAAACTACTATTAAAAGACGTAAATGTTGAAGTTACGAAAAACTTGAAAATATTAATTGTAACGAAAATCTTCAAGAGCGTAGGTAAGGTAAAAGCCCCAATAGATGATCATGTACCAGTATATGATCACTCCATGTATTTGTATACCTATATTTGTGAATATAGATATACAAATACATGGAGTGACCATATGCTGGTACGTGATCATCTATTGGGGCTTTTACCTTAGTCAATAGCAATATATTATGTGACTGATTTGCAGAATATATAATTGTAAAGACTTTTATTTCAAAGTGAATATTATTTAAAAATGTCTATTGTTCAAAAGTTTTTAGACTTTTCACTACTAAGTCATCTAATTATTTAATTTCTGCGCTAAAATTGTATATTAATATGGTACATAGTTATAATTATAAGCTAGTTTTAATAAATTTCATTCTCTATTTACAGGCTGAAAAACGTGCTCATCACAATGCTTTAGAAAGAAAACGTCGAGATCATATAAAGGATAGTTTTTCAAGCCTCAGAGATACAGTACCTTCTCTGCAAGGAGAAAAAGTAGCTAGTAGAGCGCAAATTCTAAAAAAAGCTGCTGAGTATATTCAATTTATGCGACGGAAAAATTCTTCCCATCAGCAAGATATTGATGATTTAAAGCGACAAAATATTTTATTAGAATCACAAAGTATGTATCTTATTTCTTTATTGTTTGGATAGACATTTTAGTCCAGGAGGAATCGTCGCACACGGAAAAAAAATCCTATGAAAAATTACTATAGTAACATCGTAATCCAGGACTAAACTTACAGTATGTTGATTTTTATGATGCTGCCGTCTACAGAATATAATTTGAATTATTGAAAATTTACGATGTTATTTAGTAAATTTTTTTTCCGTTAAGAGCAAGTGAATAAGGACGCATACTATATGTTTTAATAAAAGAGAGACAGAGTCTAGTAGTTTGCGACGCCACCACCGAAAGATGACCAACTACTGTATGGAGGGTCTTATTATGTGACTGAATAGAGAAGATAGATATTCCTTACGATAGCGTAAGGGGATAAATCTTGGGCTTGTGTCGGAGAGGGCACCGGGTTCGATTCCTCGGTGAAACAGAATTATTTTTTCGGTGACCTACACTTCTTTTTAATTTGAGTGATAGAAATTTACGATGTTGCATCGCATAAATTATAATGTTTGAGTTCTGGTCCGGCACTACAATGTTTTATACTAAAAATTACTATGTTACCATCGTAATTTTTCATAGGATTTTCTCTCCGTGCATGAGTACCGAAAACTATTCCACCTCAACTTTTTTATACCATCCTCTTTAGGTTGCCCTACTGATGATATAAATGCATGTTGCCATGTGGCAACCTCGACAAATTTTTTTATATTCTTTATTAAAATACAAATAAAAAAGGCGCTATGAATTTTCATGATAAAGTTAATATTTTAAGAGATATGGATTCTTAAAGGTTTGAAAAATCTCAAAATTTAGTACTTTTGACCCATGAATAATACACTTCTCACAAAAATTAAGAGAGCAAGAAAAAAATCCAAATTTTTAGGGCTTTTCCAACAGGTTGTGGCTTGAAAAAAAATAGTTGTACAGCAAATAAAAGAAAAGCAAACTGTAGCTCCAAGTGTCTAGTTTTTGGATTTGAGTTCCAAAATTTATTTTCGAGTGATCTCAAGGAAACGAGAAAAAAATTCTTGAAATTTTTTTGGATTTTCTCTTTAGTCTACGGGCTTGGAAGAATTTTTTTTTACTTAACCTTTACATGGACCGGATAATTTGTTTATTGAGCTTGAATTTGCTTTTTCAAAGACCTCGATACGAGCATTTCTCGCTGAGATATAGGTTGAAATGTCGCGGTTGAACTGTCGCGGTTGAAATGTCGTCGGTTGACTAGTCGCGGCACCGAGATATCGGTGTTTGAATGGAAAAGGATCAGTTTGTCTTTGATTATTAATAGCTCGGCAACCAATAATGGAACAGAAAATTCAAGGTGGGTTTTGAAAACTTGAATAAATTCTCTACAGAAGTAGCTATTAATTTTTCGAAAAAAAAATTTTCCTTAATCATTAAATAAATTTGAGAAAGCAACCAAAAAGGGCTTTTCGTAGTTTATTGGAAAATTAAGCGCCTAATCAAGAATATCGCAGAAATCACTAATGTTATATACCCACAAAAACCCTACAAAAGTTCAATTTGATCCAGCCAACCGTTTTTTTTTGTCCCACTCGATTAAATGTTTAAAAAAATGAAAGGAGCAAGCCCTGATTAAAAAAAAGTATTGAAAAATATTGAATTACACACACTGTATATCTGTATATACATACAATATAGATATACAGTTGCATAGGTTCAATACTTTTTTGAAGTTATACTTCTTTTGGCGCGTTTGGATGAGAGTGAAATTTGTGAGCTGCGCGCGCATGATATCCCAAAAAAGCGACATGATGAAGTTGGCCACAAATATAATTAAAAATATAGAATTCTTTCACTGACTAAGTTAACTCATATACAAACGAAACGTTGTTATTTTTAAATTCGATAGAAATGCCATTTAATATGAAATATATTATTCATATTAAGGTAGTTCGGCCTTTTGAGCAAAAATTCAAGAAATCTTCCAAACTCCGTATAGAAGTAGTTAAATACATAATACACACGCTGTTAAAAATTAGAAACGATTTACCACGTCTAACCGAAGATAATTGCAATTGAAAATGACATTTTTACACAGGCGGTGTAGGAAAAGAGAGAGAAAACCGCGAGTTTTATTATTTTTGTATTGAAGAAATTTTAAGAATTTCACGAAAAACTAACATTACTTAGATTAATACATGTATAATTACCCTACAAAATTCTGGAATTCACTACCTCATAGTTTTTGAGAAATCATTGATAAACTAGTAAAGTAAACAAATAAAGTCATGCGTGGAAGTAAGTGAGCAATAGCCCGTAAGAGAGGCAACACTAGCGCGTGACGAAGACAGCAGTAGCATAAACTATAGGTTGGGAAAGAACTACCTTAACCCCTGACAAGCACACTGGGTAAAAAGTACCCACCCCAAAATTTTATTTCGTTATAATTTTTTGTACATATTTAAACTTCAATTGTATATTTATCTATTTTAAGTGGCACTGATTAATTTAATATTATATCTAATTTATAGAGAATTTTTTGAGCTTTGATTTAAAAAAAAAAAATTCTCTAACTTTATTAGAAACCAAGATATTTGAAAATGAAATATGTTGGGTACTTTTCACCCTCAATGCCTAAAGAGGTATACGATTTAGATGTGTGCTTGTCAGGGGTTAATAATCAATTTTAAAAAATGGTCAACTAAATATTTTATTTGATTGTTTAGTTTTAATTCAACTTGGTAATAATTTCTTTTTAATTTATATTTTTTTCTAAAATAATAATAATTTCATGAAATAAAATATTTAAACTAAAATATAAATATTATATTTAGGTATCTTTTTATTGAGTTCATAATTTTTTAATATAGACTTAAGGTAGTACCTCCACGAAAAGCATATTTCAAGCAACTTATGGAATTTTTTTTATCGAAAGATAAATATATTACTAATTCACCACAAAAAATTCAGATTAATTTACCGCACCATTTTTGAGTAATTAATTTTCAAAATTGCATCTTTTACACGTAGAGGTATATAGAGAGATGGTAAAGTTAGTATGAAATTTTCCGTACCACTCGAATGATGCAAATAGATTTCATACTAACTTTACCATTTCTCTGTACCTCTACGTGTAAAAGATGCAATTTCGAAAATTAATTCCTCAAAAACGGTGCGGTGAATTGATCTGAAATTTTGATGGTGAATTATTTTATTTATTTATTCATGATAAATGCCAAGGCACAGGCCGAATGGCAAAGTATTAAAATTACATTTGAAATGTGTATGAATATAAGTATACATTAGATTATTTACAAAGTTACTTAAAATTATATAAAATACAAAATATAGATAGATAAAAGGCTACATTAAAATATTCAGTCGAATAATTATTTGTAATATTCGGATATAAGTTTTGGTTTATAGTCATGAATATTTAAATATTGAGATTTTTTGAATTATTTAGTATACTAAAATTTAGATTTATTAATATGATTTAGATAATAGAATTTGGTTAATAAAATGTAAACATTGAGATTTAAACAAGGCCAATTATAATAAGAATACGCTTTAAAAGCCCTTGAGTTAGAATGATTTAAAATAAACTATATCGTAAATTATAAATAAAGATTTAAAATTCCATAAGATTTATAATTCCATAATAAATTCCATTATTAATATATTTACCTTTTGATAAAAAAAATTCCATAAGTTTCTTGAAATATGCTTTTCGTGGAGGTACTACCTTAGTCATTTTGTTTATCGAATTTAGTAATTCTATCCATATTTCTTAAAATGTATATTATATACCATTTTAATAATTTTTCAGAATTTTATTGGAAACGAAATCTAGTTTTATACTACAATATTTTTAAATCGTTTAATTCATGTAATTAATATTATTTTTGAAAAAATATTAATTAAAAAGATGTTATCACTCGGTTAAATAATAAATAATAGACTATTATATAAGAAACGAATATTTTAAATAAATAATTAAAATATTTTATAATTATCAATTGTAAACTGTTGATACTTTACAACTCCAAAATTATAGTTTATTCAGAAAATTTTAAATAATATTGAATTAAATTCATACGATAATTAATGATTTTATATTTATACAATATAGCAAAATTTTGACTATAATAAAACATTTTTGATTGTTTTTAACATTTTTCTTCGATCACTTTTACATTTTTTTTTCTTATGCCAAAGAAGTATAACTTCTGACGTGTGTACATAAGTACACACACCATTTTTTTTTTTTTAATCAGGGAGAATTTTACTCCGAAAAGGTCATAATGTTTTTTTTTATATTTTAAAAATATGAAAATTTTTTTTTTATATTTATTTCTCAATTCCGCATCAGTGGCTTAGTAAAATTTGAAAAAGAAAAAAAACAAAACAAATTCGAACTTTTTTGAAAAAAAATTTTTTTTTTCTCAAAAGCAATTTCATTTTTAATTGGCTAAGAATTAAAAAAAATGTAGCAACTCATTTTCTCACTGATTTTTCTCTTCCACACTTTATTTTATCTAATCACAAATTTTTAACTTCCCGCTCAGAAAATTACAAATTTTCGAAAATCGGGAAGTTATTGGTTTTACCCCGTTTTGCAAAAATCGAGATTTCATCAGATCTCGACGTTTGAAGGTCACAGAAAACTTCCCTGACTATCCCCCCGAGGGTGTCACAATGTCTGTATGTATGTATTTATGCCCTGTTGAAAAGCTCCAATAAAATCCCATCAAAAGCGACAAAAGCCACTTAGAAACCAATAAAATTTATGGGTTTCTAAGTGGCTTTTGTCGCTTTTGATGGGATCCTATTGGAAATTTTAAACAGGGTGTATGTGTGTGTATGTGTGTGTGTGTGTGTGTGTGTGTGTGTGTGTGTGAAAGTATGTGAACCACTTATAACTTTTAAACGGCTTGACCGATTTAATCGCGGTTGGCGCCATTCGAAAGGGCATGACCAAACTTAGATTTCCTGAAAATTTGAACCGATTCGGACCAGTAGATTTTGAGAAATTTCAAAAAAACTACAAAAAAAAATTTTTTGAAAAGTGGTTTTTTTGGAATAACTTTTAAACGGCTGTACCGATCAATTCCAAAAACTAATCAGCTCTCAACCTCAAAAAACCACGTCGATCGCCACCAATCCGGTCAAAATCGGTTGATTCGTTCG
>CAJNRD030001124.1:27027483-27063701 GCA_905319865.3 Cotesia congregata
ACTTACACACACACACACACACACACACACACACACACACACACACACACACACACACACACACACACACACACACACACACACACACAGCCGCAGCAAAAGGAAGATGGACATACCGCCTCATACCAAAGATCGATGTTTGGCTGAACCGAAATCATGGCGAAGTCAACTATTATCTAACGCAGATGTTGTCTGGACATGGGTGCTTTCGAGAATACCTGCACCGCTTTAAGCATGACGATTCTCCGGAGTGCCCGTCTTGTCCAAGAGTTATTGAGGACGCAGAGCACGTTTTCTTTGCGTGTCCACGTTTTGATCCTCAGCGAAATGAGTTAGAAAGGATCCTGAACCGGAGAATCCAACCAGAGACAATAGTAGAGACAATGTTGTCGAGTCAAACTGCTTGGAACGCTACAAGCACTTTTGCCACAGAAGTCCTTACAGAGCTGCGTTCCATTGAAAGAAAAAGAGCGAATGACAGAAACTAGAAGGAAGAAATAACATCTTAGCCACCAGAAGAAAGAGCGGCAGCTAATTCCTCCCCCCGCGAAGAAATGCCTTACGGCGGTACCATGGGGGATCATCAGAGGATAAAAGAGAAAGGGGTTTAGGGTTTAGTGGGTAGGGGCGTCAGCGTCGAGTTTTAGTGTGACGCTGCGTCAAGTCGCCACATGTCCAGGCCAACAACTATGCCTATAATCCGTAAAAAGGATTCCCCCCCCCCCCAAAAAAAAAACACACACACACATACATACAGACATAGTGACAACCTCGCGGGGATAGTCAGGGAAGCTTCCTATGACCTTCGAATGTCGAGATCTGATGAAAACTCGATTTTTGCAAAACGGGGTGAAAACAATAACTTCCCGATTTTTGAAAATCTTCGATTTTCTTAGCGGGAAGTTAAAAATTTTTTTCCAATGTGGTTTTTTTGGAATAACTTTTAAACGGCTCTATCGATCGTTTCCAAAAACTAATCAGCTCTTAAAATCAAAAGACCACGCCGATTGCCGCGAGCCCAGCCGAAATCGGTTGATTCGTTCGTGAGTTATCGTTGTCGAAAGAAAACCGAAAAAAGTGTTTTTTCGGAATTACTTCGAAATTCTTCGTTCGATCAATTTAAACTTAAAAATTTTTAATGAGGCCTAAAAAACTACGTCGAATGCTGCCAACCGCGTGGGAATCGGTTCATTCATTCAAAAGTAATTGCGATTTAAAAATTAAAAAAAAAAGTGTTTTATTAAACCTCTATCAGATTTTTGAGCTTGGAGAGCTCAAAATGACACGAAATTAATATTTTTGAGCTCGAAGAGTATGGAATTAGCAAGAAGGTACAGGGATGGCCTTTAGGGTCAACCGTTTTCCTAATTTTTAACTTCCCGCTCAGAAAATCGAAGATTTTCAGAAATCGGGAAGTCATAGGTTTTACCTCGTTTTGCAAAAATCGAGATTTCATCAGATCTCAACGTTTTGAGGTCCTAGGAAGCTTCCCTGACTATTCCCGTGATGGTGTCTGTATGTCTGTATGTATGTGTTCGTGTGCGTTAGGGTGTTCCAAAAAAAGGTGATAATTTTTTTTTTTCGATTGCATGTGAAATTCTTGTTATATATGCTATAAAAAAAATTCCGTAAAAATTTGAGCCCTTAATATCAACTTGAAGAACTCCATCACCGAATTTGAAGATCTACCATTAATTTAACATGGAAAAATGATTTTTTAACCTTCATTTCTCCTGCAAACTATGTAGAACCTTACTTTTCGGAAAAACCATCACTGATCCTTCTTCAGTATTAAATTCTGTAAAAAAAGCTCCTAGGGTCCAGTCTCTAATGTCAACCCTCTCGTTTTTGTTTGCGTTTAAAAATATCGATTTTTCGAAATTTCGATTTTTTCCATTTAATGTGTAAAATTTTGATCTTAGACCATAAAGTTTAAGGAAATTTTAGTTGATCGTTCAGTGTTTCACAAACCTGTGCCAAGAAAATTTTTTTGTATCACTTTTGGCTCCAAAATTGTGAGGTTTGCAATATCTAGGTTAATGATTATTTGCTATAATAATAAATTTTACAAAAAATTTTAAAATTTATCAACAAAATATCAAAATTTCTTTATAACAGTCAACAAAACGCTGTATTTACGCTTCAATTCTTTCAATTTTATTATTTTTTTTTCATTTAATATAACAGTTTTTGGCTGTAACATAGAATTTACACACGGCCGAAAACCGTTAGGGGAGGGTGGAGCACACCGGCCCACTTCAGTTAATTATTTCTTTTTCTGGTTTCTAACCATTAAATTTGTTTATTTCCCGTCTATTTCGTATAAATCAGTCGAAATTTTGCAGAAAATCGAAAAAAAAAATTTTTTCTGGCGCACGACGGCCCACTCACCAAAAAAAGCACATAAAAAAAATTTTTTTTACTGAATCCATTACCATCAAAATCTGGAGATTCTCCTTCCAGAAAAAGTCGTAGAGAGAAAACTACGATTTTTAGGAGTCAAGTATCGCCGAGAACTCAAAGAAAAAAAAAGATCAAAATGAAGCAAAAAAAAAGGAACTCAGTTAAACAAAAAAAAATAAAATCAAAGCCAAAAAATTTGAAAAAAAATGTTTAAAATCCAAATATAATGATTGCCATTGTCTTTATTGTGATTGACTTTGTTCAGCATCCACAGAGTCATGAATTTAGTGTAAAAATTGCAATAAAAAATGGTCTCATGATTTTTGCGCAAGTATTGACGAAGATTATTCCGACAAATATTTCTGTGGTTATTGCGATTAATCGTATACCGACGTTCTAATAAGCAAATTGTCTAACTCCATTTTAGAGAATCTCCCATTTGTATGAAAATATAATTAGTTCGAAATTTATTATCACTAATAAACCATTTAATGTTAGGTATCACTTTAATAAACCATTTAATAATAGAGGTAAAATATTTTGGTCAGGATCATTCAAATAATTTATAATTGGACTATTACTATATCAAAATGTTAAAAAATCACCCTCTGAAAAATAAGGAGTCAGAACAATTGCTAATTAAATCGTCGATATTAAATTATCTCGATGTGATTTCAAAATTATCGAAAATTTATAATTCATGTTTTATTCAAAGTTGAATTTTTGATAACGTTTTTAAAAAATTATCATAAATTTTATTGTTAAGCTATTAATAAGTATTAAACAGATAATAATTAATTTCTTTTATTGCACTTGAAGGTTTTAAACCTACGCACAAGAAAAAAAAACAGAGATGGTATTCAGCAATTCATTAGTTACATTAATTTACATTAATTAAAATCACATCTTAAGTCTTCAGACTGAGCTTTTAAAGTACGTAATATCTTGAACCAGGTCTTTTTTTTTTTTTCATTTTCTTCAAGCCAAAATCAGAAATATGAATTGCGTAGAGTAAGACATCTTTGGAGCAACTCAAATAGGACTTTGAGATTGGGTTTCTGCCTGACGCAGAGGATACCGTGATCGATAATTAATAATATAATAAAATTACTGTTTTAATTTCAAAAAACTGTCTTCAATTTTTTACAAGCTATAGAATTTAATTTTTTGTTAAATTTTTCAGTTCAACAAAATTTTTTCCTAATCCATTTTACCTCAGATAAATACCAGATACCATTGACCTGAAAAGGCTTAAAAAAATTAATTCTTTAAATTTCTAACAATTCGAAAAAAAAAATAATTTTTTCGATACAATTTTTTTTCACGAGTGGTCCATTATGCCCCACATATCACATATTGGCTCAAAATATCATTAAAATATCATAGAGGTCATTAGGGTAAACCGTCCAGTCCGTGACCGCCCACCAATGAATGACCGGTAATGAAAATAATGATTATAAAAATCCAAAAATTTAGTTAACTGTCAATGCTCAATCATAATTGTAATCTTACATATATTTTTCAATATTTAATCTCCACGAATTAAAATAATTTAAAAGTGTATTTTCAAAATTCATAAAAATTATATCGAGAATCTGAGAACTTCTAGAAAACTATAAAATTTTGACAAAACTCTGTGAAAACGGCTTTCAACTGGCATAAAAAAATGCTCTTCACATTCTGGTTTTAATTAAATTTTAATGTGTTAGAATTATTTATGGACATTTGCACTCAACTTCAATTAATAACAAATCATCTGGATCTTCATGATCAGTTTCAGCATACAAAATTATTTAATTTAGTACTGATCATTCTAATTCTAATAATAAATCAACAGCAAAAATGTCTCCATCAATTGTTCTATTTAATCCGGCTTTTCCTTGCACGAAGATCTGTTCAATTAAATTAATTAATCAATAAATTATTTGAATTTTATATTAAAATTAATGAATAGAAAAATAAAACATACCAATTTTTATGGTGCTGAAATTATCAGACATTTGATAATTCATTGAATTTTTACAACCAATCAATTATTATAAAAAAAATGTTATAAAAATTCGCTTATAATTCTCTAAAATTTCTACATGTCGAATATTTTAGCTAAATGTTTTTTATTATAATTTTAATATTGTAAAAATCTAAAAAATTCTTAGATGTCTGTTAAATTCAATAACATCCAATTTTCGACTTCTTCAATGTCAACAATTTAATAATTTTTTCACACAATTTATCACCTCCAGAGAATTCTAACGATCAAACATATTCTTTACTTGTGAATTCTTTTTTCAAATAAGTAATCAAAATGACTTGAAGAGGATACACTTCCATCATTCCGTGCCTTAGTCAAACTAACATTATTATTAGTATACACAAAATAATATTGATATTTATATGTTTAGCTTGCTCCAAGGAACGTTTCTAATATTGATAGGCTGTCCTGATAGCTCTATCATTGCCATTATTTATTTTTTCACCAAGTAATCGTTCGATGAAGGTGTCGATTCCAATTTTTGGTAAACATTGAGATTGCAGTGCTTCATTTTTTCAAAAACAGCTTAGAGGATTGTTACGTTGAAAAGTAAATATTTTTCCTGAAAATTCAATTCTAATAAAATCAAAATTAATTTAAAATTCAATGAAAGCTTTTCATGAAATCAACGAGAAAAAAATATACTTACATGATCGAGAAGAATATCTATGTCATATATTAAATAGTATGACCCATAACTTAGTAAGCCCTCGATCTCTTATTTTTCATCTTCAGGTTCAAGAAAAAAATTTATTGACTTTAGATCCACGCCAAATATCATCTCGCAGGTAACAATTTTTTACGATCTGAAAATAAAATTTGTAATTATGAACTAAGTGTTGCTGGCCCATATACTAAATAAATTTATTGTTAATTTCTAATAATTGTAGATTAAAAGTTGTTATTTTAAAAATATTAATACCATACTTAAATATAACATACCTGTAATATTTAATGGATTATTGTCAACTTGATACTGCCACATGTCATTAATATGTGAACAAATATATCACTACCTTCAATAGATCGCTGACAACGGTATTAATAACAATAATTTAATTAATATGAAACCGACGATTTTTTATTTTTGAGCAGGAGTAATTATGTATAATTATCATGTTATTATCATTATATTCAAAATTAATAATCAATATTATTTTTTAAGTACATAATAAATTAATAATAATACGACTATATAACCTTAAAACTAAAGTGTAAACATTAAGGCAAAATTAAATTGCCGTAATGAGGATTCATGGAAACAGCTCTTAGTGGATTCAACGACCACTGATGACGTCATAGTGCTACGATTTGCATGCAAATAATTTTTTTATATCAATTATTATAAATAATGCAAAATTATAATATTTTTTTTTTTTAATTAGTAGAGCAAATTGAGAGCAATTGTTTGAGAAAAAAAAATTTTTGAAAAAGTGAATATTTTAGGTTTTATAGCAAAATTAAATTTTCAAAAAAAAAATTTTTGAAAAATTAATTAAAAATTAACTAATAGTAATAGACCTGGAGCAATTACGGATTCTAATAGAGCATTTAAAGAGCAATTAATTGACATATGATTTAATTAAAAAAAAAATTATTCTACGCTAACTTCCTTCCGGTGTTTTGACGTCTATATTATTTTCATGTTCTCAGATGGTAATATCATAAACTATAAACACATATTTTCCTTATAATAGGTAATGAAGATTTCCAAAAAAAAAAAAAAACCACCCAGTTATAGCACAGGTTGACCATCAACTAGTTGATGTTCAATAGTTTTACGTCAACTTTATGTTAACTTCACGTCAACCTCTGCATTTGCAACAGTTTCCCAGAACTTGACTTTAACTTACACATCAAGTTAGCGTAAATCTATTGCCGAAATTTTCCGAAAGGTTCGCTCAAAGTTAACGCAAAGTTGCAGAAAGTTAACGTTAACTTCACGTCAATTGTTGTAAGTATAACTGTTGCTCTACTGTTAGCGTAAACTTTACGTCAAATTCCGGCCGCAGGTTTACGTGAACTTCGTTTCGCTTGTGCTAACTGGGCATATTTGCCATTTGACGTGAATTTGAAAATAAAAATTCCATGAAGCAATTTTCTCCATTGTAATTATTTGAATTAATTTACTCGTTTTTAAATTTTTCAAATCAATTTTTTTTATTTAAAAAAAAGTATACCATATTATATGATTTGAAAATAATAAAAAATAATGTGATACATTAAATGTTTTTTAATAATTTACAAATTATTAATGGCACTTCGGGTGTTTGTTCACACAGGAAATTAAAAATATTATGCCTTGGCATATAAATTAAATAAATAAAAAAAAAAAAGTAAATTACAGACTGAAATTTACTTATGTAAATGACGCATGACATGCGTGTATGAATAATTGTCACCCAAGCATAAGCCACTTAGATTATTATTAATTCATATTGTTTCGTATTTGTTAATTTTATAATTTTGAAATGATATTGAATATTTAATTAGCCCGCATCATGAATGTCGTTTGCAAGTGAGTATATATTTATCCGTTGTGATTACTTTCTATATAAGTTGATCAAACCCTCTCTTCCGCTCGATTTGAATAATCGCATTCGAATTGCATTCACCAAAGGTAGTGTGGTTGAAAGTATACAAGAAATCAGTAGTGATTGATTCGCCAAACAGTACAATAAATCAAATTTATTATATAACATTATTAATATTATTTGGAAATATACTTAAATTATTCGCCTATCAAAATGGTAATTTTTTTATTTCATTATAATTTTCAATTGTATTAAATTTGAATATCAATTTTTTTTATGTAATTCATAAAATAATATTGATATTTTTAAATTAATAATTGCAATGTCACCTCATTGATCAGATCATTTTAATTTATTGTTATTGATAATCCTAGATTATAAATAAATTATTCTAAAAATAGACAATTAATTTTTGAAAATTTTGAAGAAATTTTAAATTCAATAATTGGAAAAATAAATCTAAAAAATTGCTTAGAAATAGTTTTTAAAAAATCTTTCTAATTAGATTTTTTTATAATATTATTTTTGAAGTAAGTAAATAAATTATGAACTTATAAAAACTTGCCGGACGTCTACTACAACAATATTCGTAATTTTTTAATATGACAATTTTTTTTTTCAATAAAAAATCTCTAAAAATTTTGAAATGTCGGCTAACTTCATTTTTATTTTATAATTCATGTTATACAACAAGCAAAAAATTGCTGTTAAAAAAAAATTGGATATTAAATTAATGCACCGTAATGATGGGTCAGCTAAAATCAAGCTATCTTGCTAGAGAAATATTTGAATAATAATAAGTCGATTTATGAAATAATCGATCTCTCGAATGACCGCATAGTCAACATTTTCACCTTGAGTAGTACAATGTAGGTATATAAATGCCTACATGTGTATATAAACTGAAAGACGTTTTAAGCAACAAACACCTGACTATACTCTCCAATCTTTACCTGACATCATAGTTAAAGAGACTTGACCAGTTGGCCGTAAGCCATTAACCTGACCTCAATAAATAATTATTTAAAAAACAATTAAATATAAAAAAACATACATAGATATATTTTTATTCGAATTGCAGTTGATACGTCAAGGATTCATTCAAGTAACTTATCATTTAGCAGGCGCTGTAAAAGGTAAATTAATTTTCAATTATTATAAACATAAAAACCATAAACAGATTGACTTTCATTTTTTTACCTTACTTTCTCTTAAATATTATCCAGCTGTAGTTAGACCTCATTCCTTATTATTTTGCAATCATACAATACTTATATATGGACCTATCATATCTTAGTATTATAATAATTTATTGTTTAGTCAAAAATTATTTTTAGGAAAAGCTGACGTAATGCCGTGCCCGTTTTTGACACGTCTATCCGCTAATTACGTACGTAATTATAGCGCTTTATTGATAACTAATTACCGACAGTACTGTCCAGTTATGTCGAGATTGTCAAGCACATTAGCGGACACTGAAACCGAAACTGCCAAGGTTAAACCAGCAATTAAGCAATGTCCATTCCTTTTAAAAGAACCCGATGCAGTAAAAGAAGCAAGTTCAGCAGTTGAAGAGGACATCATTAGTCTAGGTGATTCTAAAAATGAAGAAAAGTCATTTCCTTATGAAGAATATTTTCATGAGCAAATAGTTAAGAAAAAGAAGGACCATTCTTACCGGGTATTTAAGAAAGTAAATCGTCTTGCTCAAGAGTTTCCTACAGCGATGGAGTACTCTTGGGGTGAAAAACCAATAACTGTTTGGTGTTCAAACGATTATTTAGGAATGTCCCGTCATCCTGCGGTTACAGGGTCTGTACGTAAAGCATTGGATAAATTTGGAGCCGGTGCCGGTGGTACGAGAAATATTTCCGGTAATTCAATGGGCCATGAAATGTTGGAGAAACGACTTGCCGATTTGCATCAAAAAGAGGCTGGTCTTCTCTTTACCTCGTGCTTCGTAGCTAATGATTCAACACTATTTACCCTAGCTAAAAGTCTCCCAGGTTGCCATATATTTTCAGATTCTGGTAATCACGCTTCCATGATACAAGGTATTAAAAATAGTGGTGTTCCTAAGCATATATTTCGACATAACGACGTAAGACATCTTGAAGAAATGTTGTCTAGTATTGATCGTTCATTGCCTAAAATAGTAGCATTTGAAACAGTACATTCCATGGATGGAAGTATATGTCCATTAGAAGAGATGTGTGATATTGCTAAAAAATATGGAGCTATAACATTCATTGATGAAGTACATGCTGTTGGGTTGTATGGTTACTCTGGTGCTGGCATCGGAGAACGTGACCGGGTACTTCATAAAATGGATATAATATCGGGTACACTGGGTAAAGCTTTTGGGAATGTTGGTGGCTATATTGTAGGCTCCTCTACGCTTATTGATATGATAAGAAGTTATGCTGCTGGGTTTATTTTTACAACTTCACTCCCTCCTACGGTACTCTATGGCGCGCTGGCTGCTGTTGAAATTTTAGCATCTGATGAAGGTCGAGCTCTCAGAGAAATGCAACAGCAAAACGTCGCTTATTTGAAATCAACGCTTACTTCTGCTGGTCTTCCTTTACAACAATCACCGTCTCATATCATTCCAGTTAAGGTAATTTATGCTTTTAAAAAATTTTTATTATAAATGACTAGTACTTGATATTAAAAAAAAATTTTTTTTTACTCAGGTTGGAGATCCACTAGTCTGTAGTCAAATAGCTGATGCACTGCTGAAAAATAAAGGGCATTATATTCAAGCCATTAATTATCCAACTGTTGCAAAGGGTGAAGAAAAACTACGGATCGCACCTACGCCGAAACATTCACCAGAAATGATTGATAAATTCGTACAAGACCTACTTGACGTTTTTAATCAACTCAATGTACCTAAATTGCCACGTAGCTCTGAACATTTTGTCCAAGCTATAAAAGTTCATTAATGTTCGTATAGACTATTATAGACAAATCGTACAAATGGTACAAAGAAATAGTATAAATATGTAAATTATATTTATGATGATGATTTTAAAAATTGTTCAATTTTGAATGTATTCTAGCATTCATTACGTGTAATATGTACGATTGTTAAAATATATACATTGTTCGGGTCTAATGGTAATTCTATTTGTTATATAAGTGTCACATCACTTATTTATTTGCATTTTTTTAAATATTCTCTCATTTATATTTAACAAACATGACGCAATTGGTTATAATTAAAAGTAATAATATTTTACATATGGAAATTTATTTCTTTCATATTTTTTTTTTATTTAATATTTTACAGCTAAAAAAATAACTTTATAAATTAAATATTTTGAACATGTGATTTATTTTATTGATCTAAAAATATAATTTTTAAAATAAAACAACACTGTAATGGAAACTTTTTAAAAATATAAAAATATATCCATTTCAGTTATATTGATAAAATTGATAAAAGAATTTTTTCATTTAAAAATACACTACCTTAAATCAATAACTATTGTTTCTAATTAAAGACGTCAATAAAAAATATTATCTCGATTATTATTATGATGGCCTATTCAAAAATTATTCTTTGCTTTGTAATTAAAAAAAAATATCAATGTGCGTGCGCATGTAATAAGAACATGCGCATGCGTACAAATATGAAAAATTTATTTAGAGTACTCAGCTGAATTATAAACAATACCCAACCTAAGTTTGTAATTCATTTGAATCATAAAAAAAAAAAAAAAAAAACAAAATTATATTTAATCATTACGTTTAATTAAAAAAAACATAAAATTAATTAACAAAAGATAACATTCTTATCGCTGTTAACTCCAAAATAAAATTTATAATCAATATTTGATTAAGTAAAAGTAAGTTTAAAAATTAAGTTACAATAACATAATGTAATTAAAAACATTCTAATCAAAATTTAATTTGCAGATTTAAATATTCAAATAATAATTATACTAATTTTTCAAGAATTTCTTATAAAAAAAAAAAAAAATAAGTACGCATTAACGTGATTTTTTACTCCGCATTGCCATTTAAATAATATTACTGTCAGTGTGAAGTAAGATAAAAATAAAAAATGGGCTCAGAACAAAGTTCACAAGGAGCTCATGGAACTCATGGACGATTTAGCGGACAATCTCGAGGACAACTGAGACGTGGTAAAAGTGTACCCAGCCGTGAGCATTTACCTGATGACACAACGCCACGTTCATCGAGTCCAGGACCTAGTATTTGTTCTGATTCGGATTTGCCTTACATATCTTATACCGTTAATCAACCGATTGGTGACTCTCCAAAGATATCAAATAAACCATCGCTAATAAGAGGAAAAAGTTTTGGTAGCTCAGAAGTAACAAGACGTAAATCTAGTTTAGGTTTGAGAAAAACTGCCGTTAACTCGGTGAAATCAACGTCAACAACAGCACACAATATTGTCGTTGTAAAACCAGCAATAAGTGATCCTGATACAGATAAGGATCCAGACTTAATTAAATTACAAAGTATACCAATGTTTCTACCGATAATGCGCGGCACTCTTAATTTACCACCAGGAGTACGCGATCCTGAAATATTAGAGCGACTTGATCCTGTTGGATTATATAATTTATGTGCTAGATATCAACATCATTTAAATGCAAATGCGCAAATGATTGCTAATGAACAAAATTCACTCTGCGTTAATATTGATATTGAAATAAATAAAATAATGACACAAGCAGTTGAACGGCAAAAAAAATTTGCCAAATTTGCAGAACACATGAACAAAGTTCATGAACTTAGTAAACAATTAACCAAGTGCCATATGCAATTAAATCAAACATTAGAAAGTCTCGAGACACTCAATAATTTATTACCTATCAAAGATCGTTTAGAACCTTTTGTTTGGACAACTGGATAATAAAATACATTAAATATTATTTTACACTACTTACCTTCTTATTTAATTTCTTTTATTAACTATCCTCTTAATATAATTTTAAATGAAACGTCAATTTTGTTATTATCAAGCTTGCTATTGAAAATAATTTACTGTAAGGTAAAATAAAACGAAAACTTTCCAAAATTTTTGTATTATTACTGTTATTATTCTTGTAACGAAGACATGCCAGAGGATTTATTACGAGTTTTAAGTAATTTATAGGCTTCTATTACTTCACTTTGATGCTTCTCAAGAATCCTTCTCTCGGCAGAAGGTAGATTTTTTCGTTTACCTGTTTTATCTATCGACTTAGGCTGTGCTTTATCACTTTTATTATTAAGTAATGAATGTAAAAGTAATTCTTTCTTGGCGGGCTGTAAAAAAATGAAAAAAAATTATTCAGTATTAATGTAATATTTAAAAAAAAAAATAAAGAATTTTAATTTATCCTCTACTCACCTTAACTACTTTATCTGCTTTGGAAGGTTTTACATTCAATTCTGGTGGAGCATGAGCAACTTCACCGAATTCAACTTTATCTTTGTAAATATTAAAATCATCAGCATTATTACTCAATTTTTTCGCTTTCTTTTCTTGTAGTTTGATCTTACGTTTTTGAACTTTAGTTAACTTAGGTTCTGTTATCGATTTAACTTTTTTTTTCTTTCCAATATTTTTATGCTTCATTTTAAGCCTAAGTAACTCATCAATCTCGTCTTTTGGTTTTTTTTGTAAGCCTTCAGGTCTACCAGTCTCTGGATTTCTAACTATTTGCACATTAAATTTATTTTCAAACTCTGCTTCCTTTAAATAATTTATTGTCTCGCCGTTAACACGATGCAAAAATTTATAATCTGGTTCACCAGGCCTTTGGCTAAAAACTGGGACTACTTTTTCTGGTTTAGCTTTTGGATCCAATACTTGTCTATTACTTTCTAAGCCCACTGTTATCAATTTATTTTTCTTTTCTTTATTACTTTTTTCTCCAGATAACTTTTTTCGATTTTTCATATTATTTTTCAAGTTTATCATTCGCTCTAAACTTTTTGGTATCGGCTGATCTTCAACATTAGTTGGTGGAGCATCAACTTTATCCTTAATTCTACAAAAAATTATTAATTAAATAAATAAATGCATGATATTAAAATTAGCTGACATTCAACAATCTTTCATTTATTTATTTTTATCAATTAAATTACAAGTAAAAATTCTTTCTTTTAATGTTTTTTTTTAATAGTTTTTTCAATAAAAAAAAATTACAAAAATTTTTAGGTGTCGGCTAATTTAATTTTCAATAACAAATACGATGATACTAAAGTTAGCCGACGTTTTTAATTATTTGATTTTTTTATTATTAATTAAATTAAAACAGAAAAATATTTTTAAAAAATTTCACTTACAGTTTTTTAAGTTTTTTACAAGTGAGATTTTTTTAAAATTTTTTTGTAATGATTTTTACAATAAAAAAAAATTCTAAAAATTTTTAAATGTCGGCTAACTTAATTTTCATCAAATACGAGTAAATATCTTAGTAAAACTTTTCTCATACTCAGCCCATCGTTTTGCACGTTGCTTTTCCGGATCCTTAGTACCTTTATGTTTTTTTCCTGGAATTTTTCTACCCATGATATTATAATAAAAATTTTTTTAACTGTAACAACAATGACCACGTGCTACACAATGACACACTGTTAATTATAGGTTATGCACTGAGTTGCTCTTAGATAAACAAAAAAATAATTATATATTATTATTTATTTAAAGTTCAATTTAGAAAAATAAACTATATAGTGACACTTTAACCCACATAAAAAATAGTTTAAAATTAACAACGTAATTCAAAGCTTTTCTGTGTTTTTTTTTTTTTTTTTCCACAATAAAAGAGAAATAAGTAATTGAAATTTTTAAGAATAGACATAAGGTGCTGCCCTCAATATCGAAAAATGTAAACTAAAAAATGACAAGAAAATATCAGCTGTTTATTATGTACGCAAACTATTAATATTATTTAGTTAAGTTGAAAAACATCAACAATAAACAATAAAACAATTAAATTAAGGATTATGTGGCGGTATAGTGTTTATTGTAAATAATTTATAGCAACAGACTGTTGTTGTTTTGATCAGAAGTGATCTTATTATTGACATTAGTTTGTGCAATAAAAGTAAGTTATAAATAATGATAATCTAGAGTATAAAGACAAAAACTATAATTATTTATTTAGACAATGGATAATTTTGATACTACTATTGACTAAGTGATTATAAAATGTCAAAAGTATCACGAATTATACCGTTTATTATAGAAAATAATAGTGGATGCTGTTGGACAATATTTATAAGTAAGAAAAAGTTCAGTACTAATAATACTGTCAATGACAGTGATAAAAATAAATTAATAAAAAGACCTATGGTTACTGAACAAGATATAAATTCTGATCCAGTTGAGAGCGTCGATAATAATTCATCAAATCCAACTGACCAAGCCGATGACTTTGTTGAACCGGTTAATTGTTGTATGTCTGGATGTACAAACTGCGTTTGGATACAATACGCTGAGAAATTAAGTGAAACTTTAACTAACAGCAGTGATGATGTACAGAAAATAATTATGGAAAAAGTTTCGGATTCAAATATGCGTGCTTTTTTATCCATGGAATTAAGATTACGCAATATTATTAAATGATCATTAATTACTGTTAAGTAATCAGTTCTTCTGACGGATTATTGCTGTTGTTGTTATATTGTATAAATATTTTTTTAGAATAATGTAAATAATTGTCTAAAGTATATTGTAGATAAAGTAATTACATAATCAAATAAATTATTATAAGGAATTGAAATAGTTTGCTTCAACATCTCCAACTTTCCAAGTTAGTAATCAACAAATCAAGATTATTGTAGGACTCAATGATAATTTATAATTAAATTTAGATCTATTTAAATTTGATTATCGCAAACAGTTTTTTTTTTTATGCGCGAATTCTACAATAGTAAAATTTTATTTCATTTTCTATACTTAAAATTTATGCCATTAAATAATCGTAATCTATTTTTTTCATCGGTATTTTCATAAAAAAAAAATCACTTATAGAGTTTTTGTTACATTTTATTTATGAAAAATAATTTTAAATTTTCTTTTTGAAAGTACTAAAAAAATAAATCTACAATGCTCCTTTCTTAAGATATAACAGGTTAACTTTTTTTCTCTTGTTAGTAACCAATGAAGAAATTAAGAAACAGCTAAAATATCTTAGGGAGGGAGCACTGTACTCTAATTTATTAAATATTCTCTTGCAAATTGCTCGACGACTTCTGTGTTACCAATTTTAACGCAATTTAAAATAGTAATTATCTAAAAAAAAATTTTTTTTCCTTTAAAAAGTATCAATTTTAGTAAGTTGAAATTAAAAAAAAAAATAATTTTTAATTTTTTTTACGAATAACCATTGAAACAACTAAATAAATCTTTGTCAGAAATTTCAAAAAAAGTTTACAATCCAATATTATTTTTATTTCGAGAATAAATTAAGTAAGATAAATTGACATTTCGTTGTTGAATATTTTTAAATATTTAAAAACCAAAAGTTTCTATCCACATTTGTTTTCACTACACGGATTAATACAATTTTAGTTATTTGTTTGTTTGATATTTATTTAACATTAATCAATAATATAAAATTCAAGATAAAATGTTGCCTAATAACTACTTTTTCTTGTGACATAATATACGTTATGTCATTTTAATTTGATACAATTTTTTGAATGATGTAACTGTAATAGTTCTCAGAGCCGGTATCATTTTGAAAATAATTCTCAATAATGCGTTCAATAAAAATATGTTTATTAAAAAGATGTTTTTAAAATTCCATTTTTATTTCTCTTACATATGAGGCATTCCACGCCAAATCGAACGGTTTCAAAAATTTAAATTTTAGATATTCTCAATTTTTTGGTATTTTTTAGTACCCCCCAAAAGAGGCCTCCTGATAAATTTTGAGATTTTTTTGATCACTGGTTCAAAAAATATCGAATTTTCAAAAAAACCGCTCTTTTTTTGGTTTTTTGTTCGTAACTTTTTTAATAATGGTCGAAATTCAAAATTTTTTTTTCAAAATTTTTGTTTTTAAATGCCCTTTTCAGAAAGAAATATAAAAAAAATATTCGAATTATTTTTCATTAAGATTTTTTAATTTTAAGTTTTTAATCGTGTTTTCCAAATTGAGTGCATCCGTCGATTTTTTTGAAAATTTGCTATTTTGAACTTCTATCCTTCCTTCAACTTTTAAGCCCGGTCCGGTAAAGGTCCTTACATAATTACTATTTTTTATCGATTTTTAGAAAATTCTAAATTATTATCAGTATCGATTTTTTAAACTCTGTACTTGTTTTTTACTTATAATAAATTGATTTTGATATATTTTTGCCCCAAATAGGAATTTTAAAGAAATAAAGAAAAACTAATTTTATTCACGAGTAACTATTAACAACCGTTTTTATTTATTTTCGTGTTTTTGTAAATATTTTACATAAGCGACCGTTTCGTAAACTTGAATACTCCTTAGTTATTATTATTATTATTATTATTATTATTATTATTATTATTATTATTATTATTATTATTATTATTATTATTATTATTATGTATAAAAAAACTACAGAATTTGTCGAAATATTCTCTGATCATATAAAAAATTTATTACCGCATGATTTTGTTGCTAAAGAACAATCGGATTTTTTGAAACAAAAACAAAACAATCGTTGCAAGATCATGAGTTCATAGCCATTTGCGATTTTGCAGAGAATTATGCTTTTGTGATACAAGATGCAGACCCAGAGTTTCATTGGAACAATAATCAAGCAACGATTTTTTCTGTTGTAATCTATTTCAAACATAACGGCGAACTTATTCACCGAAGTTTAGTCATCATATCTGATAACAATAATCATGACACTGTCGCCGTTCATGTGTTTCCGAAGATTGTTACCGATTTTATGAAAGAATTGGACCCCAATGCAGCTAAAGTTTTTTACTTTTCGGATAGAGCTCCACAACAATTGAAGAACTTTAAGAATTTTGTTAATATTTATTATCACAACGAAGACTTTAACTTAGATCCTGAGTGGCATTTTTTCGCAACAGCACCCGGTAAAGGGTCATGTGATTGTATTGGAGGAACGGTAAAAAGAAAAGCAGCAAGAGCAAGCCTTCAACGGCCACTTGATGACCAAATAATTAACAACAGTAATAGAGTTGTACAACTGGGCGTCGAGATCAACAAGTCGACCAAATATTGTTGTCAAATTTTCTCCTGAAAGAGACTATGTTGAGGCAAAAAAAAGATTAGATTTGCGATACAATACCGCTAAGACCATAGCAGGAACTGAAAATTTTCATTCAGTTATTCCCAGGAGCAACGGAAACATAATAACTAAGGGGTATTCAAGTTTACAAAACGGTCGTTTATGTAAAATATTTACAAAAACACGAAAATAAATAAAAACGGTTGTTAATAGTTACTCGTAAATAAAATTAGTCTTTCTTTATTTCTTTAAAATTCCTATTTGGGGCAAAAATATATCAAAATCAATTTATTATAAGTAAAAAACAAGTACAGAGTTTAAAAAATCGATACTGATAATAATTTAGAATTTTCTAAAAATCGATAAAAAATAGTAATTATGTAAGGAGGCGGGCAATAGCTTAGTCGGCTCGGTGCCCTCTTTTTGAAAGAGTGGGACCTGGGTTCGATCCCGGCACGCACCACTATTTTTTAGTGATTATAATTAAAAATATGTGCGTTACATTGCCAGCCTCTGGAAGTGGCAGAGATAGCCGGGCGGCACACGTCTGACTTGGGCGATTAAGCTACAACTTAATTGGGTGACCACTCTAGTCAGCGTTGGCTAGCTCGAGGGATCTCTGCACACTAGGAGGAGGACCTAATGCTCCAGTGGTCGATAAAGAAGAGTTTCTTATCAATCACTGTAGACTTAGCCCAGCTCCGACTGTACTATCATGGGTTTTCTCTGTGGTTTCCCCATGATTCTGTTCCAACAGCCTGAGAGGTGAGGTTCAGGGTGAATACGGTACAGAAAGCACAAGTCGGGCCACAGCCGCAAAAATTAAAAAGTAAAAATGAAGTGTTGGGTGGGACTTGCTGAAGTCCAATACGAGAAATAGAAAAAGCGTAGAGCTAGGAGAAAAAGAGGAATCAGCCTTGTAAAAACCGAGAGGTGTACAAGTAAAGCATAATAATAATAGTAATTATGTAAGGACCTTTACCGGACCGGGCTTAAAAGTTGAAGGAAGGATAGAAGTTCAAAATAGCAAATTTTCAAAAAAATCGACGGATGCACTCAATTTGGAAAACACGATTAAAAACTTAAAATTAAAAAATCTTAATGAAAAATAATTCGAATATTTTTTTTATATTTCTTTCTGAAAAGGGCATTTAAAAACAAAAATTTTGAATTTCGACCATTATTAAAAAAGTTACGAGCAAAAAACCAAAAAAAGAGCGGTTTTTTTGAAAATTCGATATTTTTTGAACCAGCGATCAAAAAAATCTCAAAATTTATCAGGAGGCCTCTTTTGGGGGGTACTAAAAAATACCAAAAAATTGAGAACATCTAAAATTTAAATTTTTGAAACCGTCCGATTTGGCGTGGAATGCCCCATATGTAAGCTATATAGCTTTACAAACTAGATCTTTATAGGTTCTTGAAAAAAAAAAAACTTTCAAAAACGAGCCCCATGGAAATCTATTAGCTTTTACAAATAATTAGTAATTATACTATTTATAGCATGTGATGATATAATCAATTTTTGAAATTTTACAGGTTTGCAGTAGCACTTCAAGAAGCTGTCATTGAAGTTTTCGCTGCAACTTTTAAGCTAGCATCATTTTTTGGCTTGTGGACATGGTTTATTCATAATTTATTTTATGTAAAAATCATCTATTTACCGTCAGCCTTTGCTGCTATGTTAGCAGCAGTACCATTTCTGGATGCATATTTAGCTTGTATTCCTGCCACAATTGAACTCTGGTTTACTCGAAAACCAATAGTTTCTATTCTATTTTTCATGTTTCATTTTTTGCCTTATAATATAGTGATTACTGATTTTTATAAGGAAATTAAGGGGTGAGAAAATTTATTAAGAAAATCTTGATTTTGTATTGACTATATTAAATTTATTATTTGATTATTTTTTTTTGTTAAACAGTGCAGGACATCCGTATTTAACAGGTTTATCAATAGCTGGAGGAATTTTTTGTTTAGGGGTTGAAGGAGCTATTTTTGGTCCTCTTCTTCTTTGCTGCATTATGGTAGCTATAAATTTAAGTCGCCGATACGTCCATTCTATTTCTGAAGAAACGTTAGATTCATTACAGCATCAAATTAATCGAACTACTGAGCGATGTACACCTTAAAAATAAAATAAACTAAAAACGGTGATTTAATAAACTAATATATTTTTTGAAAAGTATTTTATTCATATAAGAAGAGACACAAAATTTAATCGATAAAATTTATAATTTTTTGTTGCTGTTTTCTTTGAATAGAAGCTTCAAACCGTAAAGTAACATTATTTTTCGGTCTTATAGGGATATATGTTCATCAATAATTCTTCAGCTTTTAGAGGATATGTGGCATTATTTAATACTTTAGTCAAAAAAGTGTGATTAGATAGTCAAAACAGGAGGACTTGTTTTCCCAAAAGATTAATACTTTAACATTCTAAAATAAATTTTGTCAATTCTTTCTTTATACAAAAAATTACATCGAAAATAATTTTTCAAATCTAGCAAATGATGTTTCATTCCCAAAATATTTTAAAAAATCATAAATAGTTCGAATTTAAATACAACTCAAATATAGAGTACACTTAACTTAAATTATCTCTCGAATTACCGCTCAATTCATCAGCAGTGACATCTGAAATAATGTCGGATATAATTTTGAGACAACAATCGACGAAATATTTTTCCCACCAGCTGGCGTGATAGTTACATATGATAGCTTATTCGCATGTACCATTTTTATTTTTTTGTGCTGTATTAATATGAACGTGGCTATAAGTCCGATATATATACGTATACAAGCATAACCTATAAAATATAGATATTTAAATTTAAATGCGTGCTTGGTGTGAGGCTTATTTTTCGTGTTTCTGGACAAGAAATTGTTAGAGAGGCCAGTTTAGGATTTAACTCATGACAAGAGAAAAAATTAGTAGTGAAAAAAAATTTTTTTTTTTAATTCATTATAACAACTAGTTTTTGAAACCTTCAGAGATTAGAGTTGAAATTCTACAGATACAGTGTTAGAATTAATCATCATCGGGTTGTTTGGTAAGTATTTATTTATCAGGTTATTTTATTATTTTATTAAATGTTATAAAAATACATGATTAAAATATATGATATATTTAAATTTTCACTGTGAAATATATTCTGTTGAGTAAAAGAAAAAATTTAAGCTCAATCATAGTTGTTTTTTTGCAAAAGTTTTAACAATTTTTTGCAAAAATCTTTTTCAAATTTTGTTTTTTTTTTCTGTAGTATTGACCAGTTTTTTTGTTCCAAATTTTAAATTAAAATAGTTCTTTTTGACATTTAGTAGCCTTTGAAGTTTAATAACATTTCGTTTATGATACAATTTAAATTTCAGCATTTGCATTACTTTTCGGATTGAAATTTATTTGAGAAACATTATTCATAAGGTAAATATCACAATTCACTCAGTAAGTAACTTGTTTGGATATTGATGTGATTTTTCATTAATTAGTAATTAGTAAACATTATAAACAGTAACACGTGAAAGGATAAGTTAATTTTACAATGTCAATCATTAAAACGAAAGGAAAAGATACCATCATTTTTGCTACCAAAGAAGATCATTCATCCCCGAGTAAAATAGATCTCCCTGAACCGGAACCACGACCAGGCTTACTTTTACCAAATGGAGAAATCAATTGGAATTGCCCTTGTTTAGGAGGCATGGCCACTGGACCTTGTGGATTAGAATTTAGAGATGCTTTTTCTTGTTTTCATTATTCTACCGCTGAGCCAAAAGGTTCAGATTGTTATGATGCATTTAAAATGATGCAGACATGTATGTCAGAATATCCCGCGCTTTACGGCAATAAAGACAATCCAGCAGATGACATAGACATGGAAGAACAACGAGAAATAAGTTCAAGTAAAAATGAAAATAGTTTGAAAGATGAACTTTCTTTAAATCATGAAATAGATAAACCCAGGACGTTTGCAAAAAGTACTGAAATGGAGCAAACAACAATTGTTGGAAGTAATTAAAAGAAAATGTATTTTTTCATGATAGTTTGAATTATTGCTGTATAAGAATTTTATTTCTAATTCTAAAAACAAAATTTTTCGTTATATAAGATTTGAATAATTTTTTTATGTATTTGTAGTCATTTCTTATTAATATTAGTTTATAATTAAGGATATTATTGTATAGTTGGTTGTTATCAGACCAAAAGCAAATAAATGGATGATTATTTATTAATTGAAGAAATATTTAATTTATCTGACTGTGAAATAAACTTTAAATCTGTATTAATAAACGAGGAGACTTTTTTTTTGTGTTTAGCTGAAAAAATTAGAATTCTAATACGCATAAAACTTATATCGAAAAGTGCAACGTCTTATGGAGGTTTTTATATTTATATATATTGCATATGGTTAATTGCTTATTATTGGGCTCGTTCAGGTTTACTAAGTTCTGAGCAGGGCTAGGTTTATCTTACAATAAGTTAATGTTGAACACATTGGCTTTCGCTGTATGAAGCTTAAAACGTACTATACATTTTCTGTACTATAGATGTAAAAAACAAAAGTAAATAAATGTATACTTCACTTTTTTTTGTTTATACCGCGAAAAAACAAATATAAAAAAATTAATAAATAAAAAAAAAATGGATAATTTTATGGTAACCTGCGAGTATAACTGGAGGAACCATTGTTATGTAATTACAGACACCAAGGGTTTTCATGAAAAAATCAATTTTAATAATTTCTTATTTTTAAAAAATAATTTATCTCACGTTTTCAATTTCTGCAGACTCCTCAGCATTTGGCCACACAATAAATTGTGGAAGCAAATAATTTGATATAATAATTATTATTTCTTTAAATATTAAATGTCCAGTGCTTTTAGAAAAATTAAACCTATCAGCTATAGAACGGAAACTTTCCGGAGTAGCTAGAACTCACAAGGTCATTAGAATTTTTTTTTCTAATAGTATTGCATTATTAGGACGGCGGATATATTGCTCAATAATATTACTCAGTCCCTGAAAGTTTATTTACGGTTATGTGAAGCACAAAATTCCAATCTCATCATTAAAATATGTTGATTGAAATTTACTTCAAAAACTTCTCGCGACATCCGAAAATAAGACTTAAACTGCTCATCATCATACTATGGAATCACTTCTTCATAAAAATTTAGGATTCTAGCTGGAGCATCACCACGTACATCTAATTCGGGATCTCCATTCAAATCATCATCTAATAAAATAAAATCATCCATTATCTCACCATTAACTAATCCTGAAAAGAAAAATAAGTTAAAATTCTAAAAAATTAAATGTGTAAAAATTTTTTTAAAATTAGCAAAAAATTGCTGAAATCCATTTCGGAGATTTTGCTCTACTTGGTCGAATAAAATTTTATCAGCTATTAAATGTTCTAAAATATTATCCATTTTTTGAAAACACGAAGGTTAATTATATTTTTTATAAATAAAATTTAATTATTAATAATCCCGACGAAAAATTTAAACACTTAATTTTTTGTAAACAAGGTTATAAATACAAAAATAAAGTTTATTTAATGTATACTTTGTTTCTTTTAGTCAGGAAAAGTTAGCCTGTCCATGAAAAAATTATCTATATTTATTTCTAAGACACTTTCAGCTTTATTCAGTTGTCAGCCATTTTATTCTATAGGATATGCCAAGATCTTAGCATAACTTAGTAAATCTGAACGAGCCCATTGTAACCTATATTTTTTGTTTTAGACAATAGTAAGTTTCAATGATTTATTCATTATTTACTTGAATGAGTATTTATTTATTTGATGAATCCCAGATTTTGATGATCCCAGATGTACAGCGTAAACTAACAAATTCTATTGCATGATGAACTTAAGTCTAGATTTTATATATGAAGGTATATTATGTTATATAAAGTTTAGATTTTTATATTATTTGAGAACAACATCAATCCGCAATTTACTATCCAACTCTTAACTTTAACAATATTCATATATTGGTTTAAATGTAAATTTAGTACTTTATTGGGCCCTATATCTACCCTTACACTGCCTTCTGTTCATGGTATGTACGGCGACATTGATTTCAGAGCATAATTTACGGGCCTATCTCCAAGTGATCAAGAGGTTGGGTGTCTCGGACTCGCTTACTCAAATAGAGTTCTATTGTTCTATCAGCTACTATTCTTACCATTCGATGTTAAACGATTTCCGTCGTGAAAATGTTATCAACGATTCACTCCACTATACGAAGAATTACGAAATCATTTATATCCATGTTTTACTCAAAAATCAATTCTCATAAGATAAAGTTAAGTCGTAAGTAAGTATGTGGGGCATTCAACGCTAAATTGGACAGCATGAAAAATTTTTATTTTTGATTTTCTCAATTTTTTGACATTTTCAAGTATCTATCGAAAAATCCTTCCCGGCAAATTTTGATAATTCTGCGATGACCCGTTAAAAAATATTGTATTTAAAAAAAATCGTTCTTTTCCGGTTTTTTGCTCATATCTTTTTTAATAATGGTCCAAATTGGTATGTTTTTTTTTTTTAACTTCGACTTTATAGAAAAAAATTAGGAAAACGGTTAACCCTAAAGGCCATCCCTGCAACTTCCCGCTAATTCCATATCTAAGCGCTTAAAACAGCACTTATGAAATTTTTGAGCTTTCGAGCTCGAAAATAGAATTTATGTGTTATTTTGAGCTCTTCGAGCTCAAAAGTCTAATAGCATTTTAATCAAACACTGTTTGTCAAACGAATCAACGGATTTTGAAGTGGTTTGCGATAATCTACTATTAATAATTAAAACAACAATAATAATTTTTAATTAATTAACGATAAATAAAATAAAATTCACAAAAAAAAAAATTGAAGAAACATACGGTGAGCAATTTATTAGAAAAAAAATTTTTAAGAAAAGTTCATTGGTTTACGGGTAATAGGCAAAAGTAATTTTGTACTTTTAATTATTAATAGCTAATTAAATAATTAATTGATAGTGTGAGAAATTGCAAAATTGAATTGAGCATTTTGTGAGCAATTAAGAGCACTTATTCATTAATCTGAGCGGTTATATTTCCAAGCCAACTCAATCGTGGTGATTAGTATCCTTTCACCGTACACTGAATAAATTCTTCTCGACTATTTGTTATAAATGACACGGAAAGTTGATTTTTTTTATTATAAATAATTGTTATCGTTCAAATAAAAATATATAATTCATCCGATTACTGGACAAATACAAAAATATAATTCGCCCATTAATTACAGAAAAATATGAAGTTACTGGATGAATAGACTGATCCTCTTTGAAAAGTGTGATACTTTGCATTCTGATTCGTGCGAAAAATTTTACAGACCTTAAATATAACATCAAAAAAATTGAAAGTAAATTAGTTTATTAATAATACAATTAAAGTCAATGATAGTATTATATTATTACTAATATAAATTTGTTTATATTATTATATTTTGATGAGCTTTAGAAAGAGTATTCAATATTTATTTTACTTTCAGTATTACAATATATACTTATTGCTTATCAAAGTATAATTTTTTTTTTATATTGTTAAGAAAATGCTTAGCTTTTTTGCGGAATTTATTAACAAAAATATAAAAAATCATATATTTTAGGACTAAAAATTTTAGATTTTCGTTAATGATTAATACTAGAAATTTTTAATTTTTTTGGATGACGGATAGTTCGACCTGTTTCACTATCTGACGACTCAGATTCAGAATCATTGTAGTTGCCAATGTTGACAGAATCCACTTTTGATACTTCACATGATTCAGCAGCAAAATTTCCAGTTATTTTAGCTTTTTCTAATGTTCGAACTGCAACAAAAAATTATAGACCACTTCAGTAGTTTCTTCGTCAATAATATTTATTATAGTTAAAGTTATTACTTATTTTTAAATTACTTACAATACATAATAATGCAACTACTTTTTTGAATAATTTGATTTTTTGTTAAAATTTGTGATTTTTAGAAAGGGCGTTCTATTTTTTAAATAATTTTTTCTACTTATCATTTATTGTTATGAAATTCAAATGAAGTTGCAGCAATGTTTTGATCAAATTTCGTCAAAACATCAATAATCCATGGTGATAATTTTAACATAAATTACTCAATGGAGTTATCAACTCTGTTCATTAAATTTTTTCAATAAAAATAAAAAATTGATATAAAAATAAGCAATATTCAATAAGAACAAACAAAATATGAAATTTCGATCGACACAGTTTTCAAGATATTTGAATAGAATGGTAACACGAGTTAATAACCCCGGACAAAATATTTTCAGCAAGAATATCTACAATAAAACATCTTTCGACAAAATTTTCCGCCATAAAATATCGCCGTGATTTAATGTTAAATAATCTTAACCTGAAAAAAGAAACCCCAAAATAAGCGTGATTCTTACTGTGTGATAGGAACACGACGCAAATTGTTAATGTCTGTCTCTATTTATATGAAAAAAAAAAGCATTTTAAGAGAGCCATTACCCTTAATAAAAATTCATTTTTATTCATCACCATTAATCAGGAAGGAATCGGTGCATGAGTACCGAAAACTATTTTACCTCAATTTTTTTATATGATCCTCTTTAAATTGCCCTACTGATGACATAACTGCATATGTTGCCATGTGGCATGAATATTGTTCAAACCGAAATTGTTTAAACGATTACAAGGGATTGTTATTTTCCAACCGAACAAATTTTTATATTTATTCTTTATTAGAATACAAATAAAAAAGGTCCTATGACTTTTCACGATAAAGTGAATATTTTTATAGATATGAATTTTTTTAGTTCGAAAAATTTCAAATTTGGGTACTTTTGACCCATGAAAAATATATAAAAAAATTAGGAAAACAGTTGACCCTGAAGGCCATCTCTGCAACTTCCCGCTAATTTCATACCTGGACTCTTGAAACTGCACTTAGGCTGTTTTTTAGCTCTTCGAGCTCAAAAATACAATTTTTGTGTTGTTTTGAGCTCTCAGAGCTCAAAGAGATAGCGTTTTTATGCTTTTGAGCTCTTCGAGCTCAAAAGTCTGATATAAGTTTGATAAAACACTATTTTTTGAATTTTCAAACCGCAATAACTTTTGAATGAGTGAATCGATTTTAAAGTGGTTAGCGGTATGCGACGCAGTTTTTTAAGCCTCATAATGAATTTTTAAGTTTGAATCGATCGAACTAGAAATTTCGGAGTAATTTCGAAAAAATACTTTTTTTGGTTTTCTTTCCTGCACGATATTTCTCAAACAAATCAACCGATTTTGACGGGATTAGTGGCGATCGACGTGGTTTTCGGTCAAACCGTTCAAAAGTTATAAGAGGTTTACATACTTACACACACAGACACACACAGACACACACACACACACACACACACACACACACACACACACACACACACACACGCACACGCGGGTGTTCCAAAAAAAGGCGATAATTTTTTTTTTCGATTGCATGTGAAATTCTTGTTATATATGCTATAAAAAAAATTCTGTAAAAATTTGAGCCCTTAATATCAACTTGAAGAACTCCATCACCGAATTTGAAAATTTACCATTTATTTAATATGGAAAAATGATTTTTTAACCTTCATTTCTCCTGCAAACTACGTAGAACATTATTTTTCGGAAAAACCATCACTGATCCTTCTTCAGTATTAAATTCTGTAAAAAAAGCTCTTAGGGTCCAGTCTCTAATGTCAACCCTCTCGTTTTTGTTTGCGTTAAAAAATATCGATTTTTCGAAATTTCGATTTTTTCCATTTAATGTGTAAAATTTTGATCTTAGACCATAAAGTTTAAGGAAATTTTAGTAGATCGTTCAATGTTTCACCAATCTGTGCCAAGAAAATTTTTTGTATCAATTTTGGCTCCAAAATTGTGAGGTTTGCAATATCTATTTTAATGATTATTCGCTATAATAATAAATTTTACAAAAAATTTTAAAATCTATCAACAAAATATCAAAATTTCTTTTTGACAGTCAACAAAACGCTGTATTTACACTTCAATCTATCAATTTTATTATTTTTTTTCATTTAATATAGGGGAGGGTGGGGCACGGCCCACCTGGGGCACAACGGCCCACCTCAAATATTAGGTAAAAATTTTTTTTTTCATTTTCTGTCAAATAGGGTAAACCTGCCGGTGAATGACCGATCTGTTGCCGGTACTGATAATTTAGCTTATTGTAGTCATAATTAACTTCAAAACTCAACTTGACCGTTTTAATTGTATTCATAAATTATTTTTATTTCGATTTTTATAGTAATATTGTCTTCTTTATCTTCGTACATTTTACAAATTTAATAAAATGAGTCTGATTATACAAAACCCAGTGAATGACCGTACTTTTCCATTGAATGACCAGGCTCAATCCAGTGAATGACCAATGTGCAAATTTATAAATTACAACTTTAAAATTATTTTTCCTAAGGATTTGTTTTACATAAATGAGAAACTAATGATTGTTTTTAAAACAATAAAATTTGTATTTATTTAGTACACGGAAAGAAAAATATGGGAACTATTCCCATAATTTTATGGGAACAGTTTCTAGGAAATTATAGGAACTGTTCCCATGAATTATAGGGACTGTTCCTATAATTATAGAAAATTTTCCCAGAATTATGGGAACATTTCCCATAACGATAGGAATGGTTCCTATAATTAGGAATGATTCCTATACAATTATAGGAACTATTCCCATAATATTATGGGAAATATTCCCATAATGATATAGTAATGGTTCCTATATCATTATGGGAACTATTCCCATAATGGTATGGGAAAGATTCCTAGAATATTATAGGAATCATTCCTATACCATTATGAGAATCATTCTCAAAATAAATATCTATCATCATAAATTGACTATCGACGAGAATGATATGAAACCTTGAAAAGAAACAAATTCAAGTCAAGTTCTTTGCAATGACACTAAATTTCACTAAAAAAATCGATTTCATGATGTGACTATCCAGGAGACTATCCATAAACAACATATAATTGACATTTAAAAAGTTTACATATATATGAATAATTTTTTACTCTATCACATTTAATCTGTTATTACATATTATGCAAATGTTTAAGACAACACAGCAAAATAAACGTACGGTCATTCACTGGTAGTAGCAAATATCGAACTTACCAATAAATGACTAGTCAGTCATTAACTAGTAAAGCACACTTATCAAATAAGCCAGTGAATGACCGACGCCAAATTAATATAAATAAATTATTAAGTTAAATTATATCCATCATAGGTCAATTTTAATATTAGTTTATCTACACAAATGTCTATAAATTTTGTATTTTGGACAAAAAGTAATTATTTATAAGGGTCATTCCATGTCAAATCGACCAATAGTTGGAATCGACCCCTTTCGATTTGGACGAATTTTGGTCAGAAGTTTTCTTTTATCATATAACGAAGTTCTGCCAAAGGAAAAAAAATAAAAAAATTTTTTTCAAAAGATATGCAAACTCAAAATTTCGCGATTTTTCCAGTTTTTCATGTACCTGAAGTTCCGAACGTTCATTTATGAACGAAAATCAAAAAAAAATTTTTTTTGCTCCTGAAACTGAAAATGGTTTTTCAGTTTCGAATAGAGACAGTGAGCCCTAAAAATGATATATTAGCTCCTCAAAACACAAAAACCACCCCTCCAGCCACCCCAAAAACTTACACTTGGAAAAAACAATTTAAGATAAAAAGAAAAATTCTAGAGCAACTTTGAAGATTTTTTTTTAAATTCACACATTTTACCTTTTTATAATTTATACCGTAAATCTGCCATTAAATATATTGTTACGTCATGGCTTACAACGATAGTTTCTTTTATTTTAATGACTTTTTTTTAAAATACATTTTTTTTTATGGTTTCTTCGAATTTTATTTCAAAGCATAAAATTCGAGAAACATTTAACGAGAAAAACATTAAGTATCTCGTCCGGTCTCTCTAAAAATTTTCCCGACGTTAGAAAAATGAATGCTTTGAAAAGATTAAAATCCTAAGTACACAAATAAATGGGAGTTTTATTGCCCTTAGTTTCAATGGCATCACTGACAAAGTCTGGGAAAGTTTTTAGTTTGTTTTAAATAAGATAAACTTAGAAAAAAAACCCTAAGTAAAATATAAAGATTAAAAAAATAGAAAAAGATTAGATAATAAATAATTTTAGAAATAAAATAGTTAAATAACAAATAACAATATAACGAATAATAGTAAATAATATAATGTAACGTAAATTAAAAATAATTTAAATAATTCTTTAAGGAAATAATAATTAAAATAATAATAAATTGGAAACAATTTAAACAATTCTTTAAAGAAAAATAACAATAAAAAAATGTTGAAGAAATAATAATTAAAATAATAATAATCTCTTTTGGGAACATTTTAAATAATTCTTTAAAAAAATTTAATATTTAAAACAATATAAAATTTTAAATAAACACAGAAGATTAATAATTAATTATTGATAATGAATTTATTATCAATAAATAATTGAATAAATAATTAATTAAGAAATAAATTAGTAATATTTATAAATAATATAAAAGATTTAGTTAAATAAGGAAACTATGTATTTGTGTGTATGTAAATGTACTTGCATGTAGACCAATACATAGGTACAAATAGCCTATAAGTAAGAGAGAGAGAGGCACATCATGCCTCTAGGCCCAAAGAAGGGAGTGCAAGCGAACATCTTCAGAATACCTGAAAGAGAGGGTAGAGTCTAAGGGAAATAGACAGCTAATTGGATACTGTTTTCCCCCAAATAGAAATTTGGAAACGCCCGAAGTTTCGAGGCCCAGAGATCCTCGCTTGGACTCTTCCTGGTAGTCCTGTTCTGTCTTGAAAGGAGATCAATTCTAGCTAGTAGATGGGTGGCACCTTCGTGCGGGAGTCTCATCAGAGACTCCCGTCGAGGAATCGCTAGGAAAATATTTCTCTAAGTTGCGGATCGCCTAAATCTTAGTTAGTGGCCGGTGTTTCTTCCACGTAAACTAAGAAGAATAATTTTAAAATAACAAAAGTAAATTTTGAATAAAATAAAATGTCGAAAAGAATAGGATAATATTATACAGTGTATGTGTGTGTCTACGACCAGGTATGATTAAATTGAAATATGTAAACTTAACTTGTAAATCTGTAACTTTAAACGTTTGTTAATATATGTTATTAAAATTTTAAATTCTGAAATTCATAATTAATTATATAAAAATATCTACAAAAGACAACCACACCGTTTTCTGACATCCTTCTGGGTTCCCGGTCTAGTGGTTGAAAAATTGAACCAGGACCAAAATAATTTAATAATTTATGTCCAAAGTTTGGACGTAACAATTTGGCGCTCGAACAGGGACCTGAAGAGTTAGTGGAAAAAAGTGTTGTTGTCTTACAAAAATGAAAGAAAAAATAATATGAAAAATTAATTATACAAAATTTTTTTTTTTTGAAATATAGTCTTGGAAAATTTAAATATTTAGAAATGTGAAATAATAATGAAAAATTTCTTGAATTCTTGTGAAATTAAAAGAAGTTGATAATTTTAGAGATTCTGAAAAGAAATTTTGAACTTTTGAAAATTCAGTTTAATAATTTAAATGAATTCTAAAAATTTCTTGAATTCTTGTAAAATTAAATAGAAAATAATAATTTTAGAGATTCTGAAAAGAAATTTTTGATTTTTTTTTGAGAATACAGTTTTTATAATTTTAAATAATGATTGAAAATTTCTTGAATTCTTGTGAAATAAAAATAAATTTTAGAGATTCTGAAAAGAAATTTGTAAACTTTTGAATATACAGTTTGAATAATTTTGAATAATGATTGAAAATTTTTTGAATTCTTGTGAAATTAAATAAAGTTAATAATTTTAGAGATTCTGAAGAGAAATTTTCGAATTTTTACAAAATACAATTTTAGTAAATTTAAATGATTTTTAAAAAAAGAATATTCTTGAATTCTTGTGAAATAAAAATGAAATTTTAGAGATTCTAAAAAGAATTTTATGCCAAATGAAAAAATCTTTTGTGTATGATTTATCAATTTATCATGAAATGTAATTTTCAGTTATTTATTCATGTAGTATTAAAGTTATTTCAAAATTTGGGAATTATAAATATTATCAGATCTGATTATGTATAGACTTATATATGTCTATAAATGGAGCTATAATAGCCGGGTATGATCATATCTAATTATATGTAGACATATATAATTAGATCTGATCATATATAGACTTATACATGATTATATATGAAGTTATAACAGCCAGGTATGATCGTATCTAATTATATATAGACTTATAAATGGTTATATATGGGGTTATCACAGCTAGGTATGATCAGATCTAATTATATATAGACATATATAATCAGATCTAATTATATATAGACATATATAATCAGATCTAATTATATATAGACATATATAATCAGATCTAATTATATATAGACATATATAATCAGATCTAATTATATATAGACATATATAATCAGATCTAATTATATATAGACATATATAATCAGATCTAATTATATATAGACATATATAATCAGATCTAATTATATATAGACATATATAATCAGATCTAATTATATATAGACATATATAATCAGATCTAATTATATATAGACATATATAATCAGATCTAATTATATATAGACATATATAATCAGATCTAATTATATATAGACATATATAATCAGATCTAATTATATATAGACATATATAATCAGATCTAATTATATATAGACATATATATAATCAGATCTGATCATATATAAACTCACATATGATTATATATGGGGTTATAACAACCAGGTATGATCAGATCTAATTATATATAGACATATATAATCAGATCTGATCATATAGACTCACATATGATTATATATGGGGTTATAACAACCAGGTATGATCAGATCTAATTATATATAGACATATATAATCAGATCTGATCATATAGACTCACATATGATTATATATGGGGTTATAACAACCAGGTATGATCAGATCTAATTATATATGAGCTTATATATAATCATGTATGATTATAAATGACCCCATTGTAATCAATTTTAATTAATTTACAAACATGTATGGAATTCACTCACATTCCATGCTTGTAAAGGTGGACCCTAGGATCTCCGCCGTCCATCTTACGGCATAATTAAACTCTACAACTTCGTCTGGACCGAACAAGTATTCCCTGAAGTTTGGAGAGAGGCAACAGTGGTCCCAATTCTCAAACCCAACAAAGACCCGTATAAAGCTACCAGCTACAGACCCATATCATTCACATGCAACATGTGTAAGATTTTGGAAAAAATGATAACGAAAACACTGAGATGGAAAATGAACAACGAGGAGTGGATAGACAATAACCAATATGGATTTTGCCACCACCGATCAACTACAGTCTACCTTGCTAACCTCGAAGCAGAAGTATGTGATGCCTTCATCAATAAACGACATCTAATTGTGACCTCACTTGACCTGGAAAAAGCGTATAAAATGGTCTGTAAGGAGAAAGTCATAGAAACACTCAAAGAAAATCAACTGACTGGTAATGCATTGGCTTTCTGCAAGAACTTCCTCAAACTTTGGAAAATTAGAGTAAGATATAACAATGCCTTCTCAGAACCAGTAGTTACTGAAAATGGAGTTCCTACAGGCTCCGTCCTCGGAGTAGTCCTATTTCTCGTAGCAATAAATAGTGTTTTAAAGCAAATTCTCCTACCACTGAAAGCCTACCTGTTCGCAGATGACCTCACAATAGCTTGCCCGGGAAAAGACCTAAATACCACCACCAGATTGATGCAGGATACACTGGATAGACTCACAGGCTGGTGCAACAACACTGGCTTCAGATTTTCCGCCGAAAAATCGCAGTATATGATCTTCTCCAGAGGCAACATCAAAGAAGACTACCCACTTTACCTGAACAACAAACCAATCTCCAAAACAGACTCAATAAAAATTCTTGGGCTCATTTGGGACAGCAAACTCACCTGGCAACCACACATCACCCAGTTAAGAGCAGACTACCAAAGACGAATGAATATCGTTAAAGTTTTAGCATCCACACAATAGGGTGCTTCAGCTGAAGTCCTATGCAACACCTATAAAGCACTAATAAGACCCAAACTGGGATACGGAGCAGAGATCTACGGCTCCGCTTCCAATTCCAGCCTAAAGACTCTTGAACCCGTCCAAACCACTGGACTCAGAATGGCACTGGGAGCATTCAGAACCAGCCCAACAAATCGCATCCTGGTAGAATCGAACGAACTACCATTAAATATTAGAAGAAACCAACAGACCATACTATATGCAATGAAAGCTCATTCCTCAGGATCAAACTTACTGTCTCACAACAGCTACTTGGACCAGGAGTACACAAACCATCCTAACTATCCCAAACCGCTACGCTTGAGACTTAAATCCTATCTAGCAATACTAAACTTTTCCCTCCCAGGCATGTACAAAAGAACAATCCATCCAGTACCACCTTGGGAAACCATTAAAATCAACACAAACTGGAACTTGGCAGAAAGAGATAAAAAAATCACAACTGCAAGGAACTATCAATCATTGTTCCATGAAACTAAAGCAAACTACCCGCACCACCTAGAAATTTACACTGATGGCTCCAAGAAGGACAACAAAGCAGGCTGTGCCTTATTCTCTGAAGATACGACAGAAATACACAAACTACCTGATGCATACTCAGTCTTCTCTTGCGAACTATTCGCTATCTGGAAAACCCTACAACTGGCCAAGGAAAATCTCACTGACCAAAACTTGGTCATTTATACTGACTCCAGCTCTAGTATCCGAGCAATTGAAGACCCAAGATCAACTAACCCCATCGTACAGGAAATTCACCTTCTGCTATATCAACTACAACCTACAGAAGTAAACTTTGTGTGGATACCATCTCATCAAGGCATTCCAGGCAACGAGAGAGTCGACGAGCTTGCAAAAGAAGCCACCACCAGACACCACATCAACCCCGAAGCGTTGCTACCATGGGAAGACGCAAAGAAATCACTGGAAAAATCTGTACTCGCTTACTGGAACAAGAAAAACCCCTCTCATCTAATCCCAGACAGTCTATCAAATCTGCTCACTCAACTACCATGAAAAGAACAGGTCAAGATTACTAGACTAAAAGTTGGTCACACCAAACTAACACACGCTTATCTCCTCGAAAAAAGTATACAACCCACCTGCCCTACTTGTAACGTCCCACTGACAGTCGAGCACATCCTAATAACCTGCATCTCCCTCTGTGAACAGAGGAATAAAAACCGGCTACCAAAAGAACTTAACAACATCTTCCAGTCCACTAACGGAATCAGATCACTAATCAACTTCTTGAAGAATACGAAACTAATTAACCAAATATAATGTTTTCTAATAATAATTAATTTTTTGTTATTGTAAAAATCTATGTAGTCGCTCATGACCATTGCAGTTGTATAGCGACTTTAAATAATTTAAATAAAAAAAAAAAAAAAAATATTTAACAAATTGTAATAAATTATTATTAAATAATATTAGCTATTACGTTCCATCTTACATCAGTTCTAGAGACCATCATAAAAACATTCTCTTCACTCAGCAAGAACTCATAACAGAATAATGAAGTATATTGAGTTAAATCATTGATAAGTTAAAATAATAAATTTTGTTCAATTATTAATTAATTAATTAATTATTTTTTTCCTCCTATTCGGCTCTCTGTAACTTCACTTCTGTTGAGTTTAGAAAAAAAATGGACATCTACAATTTTGTAGAGAATTAAATTTTCTGTAAGATAGTTAAGAGCAAAATTAAAAATAAATTTTATTGATGTAGTTATTTTAAAAATGGAAAAAGAAATTTTACTATGTTATTTAAATGAGAAAGGAGACCCCCCTTGCGCCAACTCAATTTTTAAGATATTAGGCTTAAACTTTAGGAGAATTTTTTTTTATATTGAAACTTTTAAGATATCGATACTGCCATTCTAATACATCGTATCCCACATTTAGAAAATTTATCAGCAGACGGTAAAAACGATTCATTTTTAACATTCATTAAATATGATTCGACTGACGAAAATATTTATTTAAAAATAGTTATTAAACTATTTGACCTTTAAAATTTTAATACGCCTTGCATATTATTGTTGATTCTATTTTTCAAAAAAAGTCAATTTGTCAAATTTTGTGGGATACGACACATTAGAAAGGCAGCATCGATATATGTTGAATCGAAAAAAAAGAAAAGTTATTTTAACGCAGTATAATATACATTTTGGTATTGAGAAGGATTCAGAAAAATTTACAAACTTGAATTCATATTAATTAATTTCAAGTCAACGCATAATCGGAAATGTAGAACTTTTTTAGTATTGAGAAGGATTCAGAAAGATTGAAAACTGTTAATACATTTGAATCTTTTTCAATCCTACTCACAACCTGAAATGCGGAACTTTTTAGTAGATTTCATAAAAATCTAACTATTGTATTTGTCCTCATGACGTAATTTTCCGTTAATTTTACTATATTTCGACCTAACTCGACAATCTGAGTCAGAAAATACATATGGTTCAAAAGTTTATATATGTATATATGGGGTATTCCATGCCAAATCGACCACTTTTGAACCCGACCCCTTTAGATTCAGCTGAAACTTTACCGTTCTTTTCTACCCTTTGAAAGACATTTTTGAGAATTTTTTCAAATTTTTTTATCTAACCCAAAAAAAGTTATGAATTTTTCAAAAAAATGGCTTTTTTATTTTCAAATAGCCATAACTTTTTTAAAAATTGACTTTTGGGTACCTTTTTTTTAAAAAATTTTTGTTTTTGAATGAACTTTTCGAAAAAATATACGAAAAAAATTTAACATGATCAATTATATAAAATAATCGGTTTTTTTTAAGTAAAATCGTCATTTTTCCGAAGTCCGCCATTTTCTTTTTTTTTTT
>CAJNRD030001124.1:27064321-27082873 GCA_905319865.3 Cotesia congregata
ACAGACATAGTGACAACCTCGCGGGGATAGTCAGGGAAGCTTCCTGTGACCTTCAAACGTCGAGATCTGATGAAAACTCGATTTTTGCAAAACGGGGTGAAAACAATAACTTCCCGATTTTTGAAAATCTGAGATTTTTAGCGGGAAGTTAAAAATTATTCTTCAATTTTTTCTCTGGCGTTTCAATATTTTACAAATTCTGTGTTCATTAAAGTTCGAAAATTTTTTAACATACAAACAACCATTTTTGTCCGGAATTATACAATGTAGCTGTTGAGTTCCTACAATTGGTTTCGTTTTCGAAAATCTGTTATTTAAATCAGTTAATGCTGTATTATAATCTTCTTCTGGAGAAAACTTAACTATGATATTTGGTAAGTTATTCGGATTAGAAGCCCATTCAAAAAATTCTATCGGTGTCGTTATTTGTTTATCAACTGCAAGCTGGAGACTTTCTCTTCCTGCGTGTCGTTTGATGATGCCACCAATTCCATCACATGGACCTTTGCCATGGGCCGTCGCAAAAAAATGCCATTCAGCAAGAATATCAAAATCATCTTCATGATAATGTAAATTTACAAAATTTTTGAAGTTTTTGAACTGTTGAGGAGCTCCATCAGAAAAATAATAAATCTTGTTACAGCGTTCAGGAAGACTTTTTACATAATCAGTTATTAGTTTGATGAAAACATGAACAGCAACGGCATCGTGATTATTACAATCTGAAATAATTACTAAACTTTTGTGATCAAGTTCATCATTTATTTTGTAATATATAACCACCGGAAAAACTGTTGCCTGGTTATTATTCCAGTGAAAACCAGATGCTGCATTTTGTACTACGAACGCGTAATTCTCTGCAAAATCACAAATAATGACAACTTCATTTGGTTTCAGTGTTTCTTTCAATGTTTTCAAAAATTTGGCTTGTTGTTTAGCAATAAACGAGTGAGGTAAAAGAACTTTTAATTCACTACAAAAGTTTTCAATAAATTCTTCTGTCGGCTTGATAAAAGTTTCCAAACTACTTCTCGGTTTTGATATCCAATACTTATACGTAATATTCTCGATCTCCTGATTCTCAAAACATGTTAGTAGAATGTTACTCAACTCATCTACCCCTGGACAGTTGTTACATTCACCCAAATAACATTGCACCGATGGAGTCTCACAAATTATCATGTCCAAACAATCACGATAGTGTTTCATGGGCTTTTCTGTATTTATTGTTAAGGAATGAAGATTTGCACCTAAGAGAAAAGTTGTTAAATAAACAGAAAATTCACACACTTATAATTTTTAATTAATTTGATAATTACCAAGCATCATCAACTTAAAGTTTTGATGGATCGTACATACACAGATGGTGTGTGTTCCACTTGCTCTTGCTAACACACAATGTTTCGGTCGTAAAGAAGCGAATTTCGAAAATCCAATTTTCTCTGTTGGGTTTATTTCACGGAAACATTGGTACAGTTCTTTTAAGTTAGACAAAACAAGCCGTTTTTGGACGTGTACTCGATTACCATCATTATTTCGAACTGAAACAAAGTCTTTCATACCGGGCATCAAAGCACTATACTCATCGTTGTAAAAATTCTCAATTTTTAATAACATTTGATGAGTAATTGTCCTCCCTATACAAAAAATGTTAAGTAATTCAGTCTTCAGATGTACCAGAAACATCAATTCTACGCTATACCTACCTAATTTCGATTCAGGTGTTGAAAGTAGACCCTTTTCTTCAACCAACTTTTTTGCTACCCTTGTTAAATCTCGTGATGTGTTCATAGTTTCACAAATACATCTTTCATTCCATTTTTCAGGTAACAATGTTAAAATTTGTATTTTTAGAGACTTATCCGTTTTTTTATCATTGAATTTATCATGCAGCATTTTAATTAAGGAGCGAAAATTTTCACCATCGTCGTCGATCGATCCTTCATTGGCAGCTGAGAGCAAAATTTTTTTTAAGCTGTCAGATATCTGATTTATTTTATTATTTAAAAATTGATAATCATTCAATTTTTTTGTAGGAATCGGCGATTGATTCAACAGTCGCAGTGCATCGTTTATAACGGGTAATTGAGTTGCAGCGCTAACTTGGGATGCCGAGCTTGATTGTGAATTTCTGGATTCGCTATTAAACGACAAGGAACCTTAAAAAAACAATGAAACATGTAGTAGCTCGGAATGTATTTAAGTAATGTATGAATAATTTAAAAAAACGTACGGAATGATAAGGATAACGGGAGATCCGTGGCAGTTGTATTACTATCACTGTCAGCATCATCATTGTTCTCATTATTGTCACTAAAATCATCATCATGGTCACTTGCATCAACATTAGGATCATCAATAATTTGTTTGTTCCTTTACTAATTTTGAAGCTTCTTTTCGACACGAACTGCATAACAAATAATTTCCATCTAATCCTAACGTTACTTTCATAATGTCAGTTGCTGGACGTAAACCCATTTTTCTTAAATGTGATTCCAACTTAAATGGATTACAACATCGATCGAATTGCTTTATTGATGCCATAATGTCTTCATAAAATTCTTCCAATCAATTTAGATTCATAGAATAAAACAATTAGCTTTTCAAATTACACCAAATCAAAATAGCCTTCATGAACTATAATAATTATTTATTTATGAACCAAATGTAATATCAACAATCTTTCACTAGACACTTGATCGCAGAAAAGATTAACAGCAATTTACAGGTTATATTTTAGACAGTATGAAAAAACCGTATTTATAAATCGATACACACTAGCGTATAGTTTCTAGTATACTGACTGTAGGTAAGTCTACAATTGTCCTACCCTAGTTTATCGACTTTACTGATAAGTTAAAATTTGAATCTCGGTGATTATATTCGTAAATTAAATCTATAAATTGAGAATTGTATCACAAAATCGTTGAATTATTTTTATTTTATGATAGAAATAAAGTTTAAGGAAAAAAAATTTTTTCCATTTTTGAAAATTTGACAATTTTTTTTTTAAATGAATAAAAAAAATATAAAAAAAAATCGGCCCTGCTCGGGATTAGCGGGGATAGTTGTCGAATAAATTGAAGTTTTTTTTGAGAAAAAAAAAAAAAAAGAACATGACGGACTTCGAAAAAATGACGATTTTACTTAAAAAAACCGATTATTTTATATAATTGATCATGTTAAATTTTTTTCGTATATTTTTTCGAAAAGTTCATTCAAAAACAAAAATTTTTTAAAAAAAAGGTACCCAAAAGTCAATTTTTAAAAAAGTTATGGCTATTTGAAAATAAAAAAGCCATTTTTTTGAAAAATATATAACTTTTTTTGGGTTAGATAAAAAAATTTGAAAAAATTCTCAAAAATGTCTTTCAAAGGGTAGAAAAGAACGGTAAAGTTTCAGCTGAATCTAAAGGGGTCGGGTTCAAAAGTGGTCGATTTGGCATGGAATACCCCATATATATATTATGCCCAGAGTACAGAAGTAGGTGTTCGTGGGTTGATGGATGAAACGTAGTTCTGTCAGGAAGCTTTCTTGCTTTCTTTGATAGATTGTCTGGCTTTAGCTCGGTGTTTTTTATACTCTATTTTATTTTCCTCTGTTTGGAGTTTCTTGTAGGTTCTGTAAGCTTTCTTAGATGCTTTTATGGCTTTGTTACACTGATCATTCCACCATGGGACTTGTTTTTTAGTAATGGTATCTTTTGTTTGGGGGATTGTCTGGGTTGCTGCAGATATGATTAGCTCATTGAATTCTTTTAACTTGGTGTCGATGCAGGTACTTCGCTCATTGGTTGGCAGTTCTATTTTTGACAATCCTTCCCTTATGAGCTCTTGGTATTTACCCCAACTGGCTTTTTTTAGGATCCATTTGGGGGGTCTTGGTATTGATTGATGTGTATGCTGGTTAGCGAATTGTATTGAGATCGGGTAGTGGTCGCTGTCGTGCAGGTCTTGGAGCGCGTTCCATTCAATGCTTGGGGCGATGTTTGTTGATGCAATTGTTAGGTCGATGATACTTTGTTTTCCAGATGCAGTGGAGAAATGTGTAGGTTGGCCATTATTTAATATTACTAGGTTATCATGGGCTGATAGCCACTCTTCTATTATTTTGCCTCTATTATTGGTAGTCTTTGAGTGCCACAGCTGATTATGTCCATTTAGATCTCCTAAGATGATAAGTGGGGTGGGAAGCTGGGATATGAGGTGGTCTAAGTCTCCTTTAGAGACCTCTTTACTGCCTGGAAGGTATAAATTGCAGATGGTTATCTTGTTGGTGGTATTAACCGTTGTTGCTACAGCCTCTAGGTCGGTGTCTAGGTTGATTGGATGGGATCGTATGTTATTTTTGAGATAGGTTGCTACCCCGCCGCTGGCGTGGGCTGTGTTAGTTCTGTTTTTGTTTAGGACCGAATATTCTTTCAGTTGGCCGCAGTGGTTGTTTTTAAAATTTGTTTCCTGGAGACAAATAACGTCTGGTTGTTCACTTGCTATAAGAAGTTGTAGCCTTTCTTTTCTGGGGTAGAAACCGTTTAAATTCCATTGAATGATGCGCATGTTTTGATGGTTTCTGATGTTTGTTTGGATGGAGTTATTAGATTTGAGAGGCCGGAGGTGCTACCTCCTTGTCGTTATCAGAGTAGCTCTTCATTTCCAGGTAATCGAAGATTACGTTTGTTATTCTGGTGGTCCGATTTCTTAGGCTTTGGCTGAGATGTGGATATATGTCTTTTAGCATTTGGAGCAGACCTGGTAAGTCATCGGTGTATTGTAAGGCCAGTTGGGCGGGGAAGCGGTTGGAGTATGATTTAGCAAAGAAGTCTTGAAGCTGTAGTGCGCTCAAGGGATATTTTCCCTGACTATACCCGCGAGGTTGTCACTATGTCTGTATGTATGTATGTCTGTGTGTGTGTAAGTGTGAGTGTGTGTGTGTGTGTTTTTTTTTTTTTTTTTTAGAGAGGAGGTAAAATACATTTACGTATGCCAGGACTTGGTGTTGGTGCCAGGACTAGGTGTTGGTGCCTGGGTATGTCGGACTCAGAAGTTAATATTATTTTGCAACAATACCGACTAAACATCCTCCTCTCTCCTTTCCCTATAGATGTTACAAGGAAGACTGGAACGAGACCGCGTTAGCATTACTTCAATCCAGTCCATGTTGTGTCTTATGGCACCTACTTCTTTTTTCTACTGGTTTTTAATCCCTTTCTGCGATTTTGTCTTTTAAAAGGCACTACGCGTAGGCTGCAACAGCTGACCAGTTTTCTTCTTTTTTGATCATGCAAGTTACCAAGCTCTCAGGGAAGAGCGTGGTGCCTATTGTTTCTTCGGTGCTGATTCTTTCGTCTTTTCACCGATCACACTCGAAAAACGTGTGCTCGGCGTTGTCAATTTTGTCTGGGCAGTATTTGCACGTTGGTGTGCTGTGCAAACCCATCTTGAAAAGATAGGCATTGAACTGCCCATGTCCCGTCAATAGCTGGGTCAGAAAGAAGTCCGTGTCTCCGTGCTTTCGAGAAAGCCAGACGTTGATGTTTGGGATCAGGCGCGCTGTCCATCTGCCCGTCTCTCCCGATGTCCATCGGTCCTGCCACTCTTGCTGCGTTTCCGCCTTTATCCTTGTTTTTGCGTCCTTCATGTTTTCGTCACTATCTTTAGCGTCATAAAGTTTAGCTCTCTCGAACACTAATAGGTTGATAGGCGTAGCTCCTGCAATGACCAATACAGTCGCTTCGGAAACTGTGCGGTAGGCGCAGGTAAGGCACCCTGAGAGCGCCTCACCTCTGTACTGCTGCTATCTTTCACCGATAGGTTTTCTGCTTTAACATGTCTGCCCATATCTCTGCTCCATAAAGCAGTACCGAGTGAATCCCTTCTAGAAGAACTCTTCTCTTTTTTGTTCTTGGTCCCATGGTGTTGGTCATAATTCGTGCTAGGCTAGACACCGTCTTGTTGGCTTTCTGGCATGCATTATCGAGGTGTTCGCGAAAAAATAGTTTCTCGTCTATCATTACTCCCAGATAGCGCAGGGCCCTTGTTGACGTTAGTGTTGTTCCTCCCATGTCCACCGCGAATGGTTTTGGGAACCATTTTTGACGAGTCAGAACGACCATCTCAGTTTTCTGCTTGGCGAGTTTCAGGTGGTGTTTATCGAGCCCGAAGTCTCGACGGCATCAACGGTTTCCCGAACTAGTAATTCGGTCTCATCTACGCTGTCTACTATTATCGTGGCCGTGACGTCGTCTGCAAAGTTACTTACTTTGGTAACGGAATCTTAAGAAGCTCGTCGTAGTCCACGTTCCATAAATCGGGCCCCATTATTGAGCCTTGCGGCACGCCGGCCGTTATGGCGTATTCTTGTGGTCCTTCTGTAGTCTCCGCTATTAGCTATCTTTCTTCAAGGTAGTTGTCGAGTAGTGCCAAATTCTCTGGCTTTGCGTCAAATTTGTGTTCCAGAGCGTCTAGGATATCTCCCCAATTCGCGCTGTTAAATGCGTTTTTGACATCTAGCGTGAGGAGAATGCATACTTTACGAGCTTTAAGGCTACCACTCCATGCTTCTCTCGCTGTCCATACGACTTTCTGGATCGCGCCGACTGTTGAACGTCCTTTCCGGAAGCCATGTTGGTTTGCGGCAAAGCCTCCAGCACGATCGATGTCGTTTTGTGATCTTCCCTGCATAAGCTTTTCGAGCAATTTCCCAGCAATGTCCAGCATGCAAAGTGGTCTGACCGACGAGAGTATTACAGGGCCGCCTTTGCCTTTATCTAACAGAACCAATCTCTGCCGCTTCCAGATTGTGGAAAATGTGTCAGTTGCCAAGCATGCATTGTAGGTGTTCAGGAGTATGTCTAGATATTGCAGGGCTACAGTCTTGATCACCGATGCTGGATGCCATCAAGGCCGGGTGCCTTTCCTGTCTTGAGGGTCTTCGCTGCATCCTGTAACTCCTTGGCTGTGAAAAGTGTTACACTGTTTTTCACATAATGTCTTCTTTCCCTTGGTTGGTGTTTGGGGAACAGCTCCGCTACGATGCTGCTCATTAAAGCAGGTGATTTTGGCGCTTCTGGTGAAGCCTTTCCAAGTCATTTGGTGACAATTTGGTAGGCTTTACTCCAGATGTCTTCATCAAGGTCTTTTCAGATCTCTTGCCACAATTTCGCTTTGCTTGCTTTGATTGCTCGGTTGAGGTTCTTTTTGGCCTGCTTATACTCGCTCAAAAGTAGATCTTGATATGGGGAGCGTTTCGCAGCTCCCGTTGCTAGCCGACGTAGTTTGTGGCATTTTTTCCGGAGTTCTGCTATGTCTGTTGACCACCAGAACGCCGGCCTGTGGAAACTCTGATTTTTCTTCCGCGGCATAGAGGCGTCACATGCAGCAGCAATTTCCTTCATCGTATTTAGCACTGCCTTTTCCATCTCGCTGCAGGTATCCGGAGTCAGGTTGTTCTGAAGAGTAGACCAGCTTCGTGCAAGTGAAGCTTGCAATGCCTCTGGATCAAAGCCTCTTGGCATTCCACTTCCGCTTAGAAACGTCGCGTTGTGAAACCGGAGCAGATTCCAATCCAACGTTGAATGTCACGAACTGGTGATCACTGCCACTGTATTCTTCGGATACTGTCCAGTCTTCAATAATGTTGGCAGTCCTTGGAGTCGCCAACGAGATGTCGAGGATGGATTCTTGGTACCCTGATCTTCTAAAGGTCGTAGTGCTCCCGGTGTTTAGCACTATAAGGTCGAGTCTAGCCGCGACGTCAGCGACCTCGGTTCCTTTGGTGTCGGAGAAAGCAGCGCCCCACACAACCGATTCAGCGTTGAAGTCTGCGGTTACGATGACTTCGCCGTTGAACTTAGTGACCGCATCTTCTACATATGCCAGTTTCTATCGGAACACACTAATCCCGTCGTTAGGTGAGAGATAGACGCTCATGAAGTAGGTTGTGGGGGTTTGAATCCAGACAAAACCTGCTCCACTTCCGCTGTTGTTGACGGTAACGATCTTTGTGTTCACCATCCAAATTGCTGCCGTACCAGTTTAGTCTGCGAACCATGTTTTACCTTCGATGTTTAGATATTGCTCGCAGATAAAGCAGACGTCAATTTTATCTTCAAAGACACGCTGGCGTAGCAGGTTTTGCGCCAAGGCGCACCTATTCAGGTTGCCTTGTAGTATGCGTGTCATTTCTGCCCTCTCGTAGCTTCTGCAAGTGCTGTGCGGAATGCCTTGCAAGCTCCAGTGCCAGAAATATGGCATAAACCATCCTGGGCATCTTTGTCCGGAGCACAAAGGAAGCATTTTAGCTTCTCCGTGCAGTTTACGGCCTTGTGGTTCTCTCCGCCACATTTATAGCAGCACCTACTTCTGTTTGGTCCCGTACACTGACGTGTTTGGTGTCCAAAACCAAGACATTTAAAACAACGTGTTACTTTTACAACTGGGCGTATGCGACAGTTCACCGAACTGATCATTATACGGGCCTTGCCAAGGGCCTTAATCGCACTGGCCTCGTCTACTTCGCAGAAGGCTGCCCGATTGCCTCGTGGTGTGGGTTTTTTCAAATTTACCCGTTTGACCTCCAGGCTGTCAGTAAATTCACGTTTGAATGCTTCACGGACTTCGCTCTCGGTAGAGATTTCATCCAAGTCGAAGATCTCGATCGTTGCTGTTGGTGTTAGCGTCTTAACCGTGCCGATATTTGAGTGGCTGACTTTACTGAATCGGTGAAAGCGTTGCTGTCTTCGGTCTTTCGAGACATTTCAAGGAGAACGCCTCCATGTTTCGTCTTTTTAATAGACTTTATGTCTACGCCCGTCTTGATAGGGCTTACCTTGGCCTTGATTTCCTTGAAGAGATCGGCGTATGTTCGCCCTTCAGCTGGTTGGACAAGCACAGCTTTGGTTCTCGTCCTCGTCTTTCTCGGTTTCTTGGAGCCACCACTGCTTGGCTAGTTTTGGGTTGTAGCAGATTGAGCTGCTGGCTCCTGTTCTCTTTCCTTCTTTTTTTTTTTGCCAAGTCACTTTAGTCCAGGTATCTTCCCGGGCTGTCTTTTTCTGTGCTGGCTCCTCATTTACTGAGAAAGGGCTGGGCGTGGACAGCAGCCTCTTCTTGTTGTTTCTCTCTCTTTGCTGTTGTGATTTCTCAGGCGTGACCGAGAGTGGCTGTGCCTTTGTTGTCATCCACGGAGATGTTTGTGTAGTTATCGCCAACGTCGTTGGTGATTTGTTGGCCAGGCTATATGCCGTGGCAATGGACGTAACCAATTTTCTGATTTCATGGTGGAGATTTCTTTTGTCCTTAATGAAATCAGCTAACTCTTCGATCTTGCTGCCGAGTCGTTCCATTGGTGATTTTTGGCCGATGACGGTCGGTAGAGAGTTGATCCTTTCTCGGTGAGCATGAATTTTGTTGTGAGCAATAGGCCATCCACTTAAGGTTCATGAAAAATCTGTAAGTTAAAATTGATAGTACGAAAAATTTCGGAGTAATTCCAAAAAAACACTCTTTCGGTTTTCGTTCGTTAACGATAACTCACGAACGAATGAACCGATTTTGACTGAACTGGCGGCGATCGACGTGGTTTTTTGATGTTAAGAACTGATTAGTTTTTGGAATCGATCGATAAAGCCGTTTAAAAGTTATTTCAAAAAAACCACATTTGAAAAAATTTTTTTTTGTAGTTTTTTTGCGATTTCTCAAAATCTACCGGTTCTAATCGTTCCAAACGGTATTCAAAATCTAAGTATGGTCAAGCCCTTTCGAATGGCACCGACCTCGATCAACTCGGTCAAACCGTTCAAAAGTTATAAGAGGTTTACGCGCGTGCACACACACACACACACACACACACACACACACACACGCACGCACGCACGCACACACACACACACTCTGCGGCAGAGGAGAAACTGCTACCAGGCGCGTCTCCCCGTAGCGGATGGGTTGACACTCGCTGTCCTTGGATGACACTAGGTCTCTTAGTTGATGAGGTACAGAGGGTAGGAGTTAAATAAAATACGCTCCCGTGGACAAAACTCCCCTTTAATGGGTTGGTCACACTAACTGACCTAGCAAGACGATCGTTCCCTGCTGTAACTCACTGGAAGTGTCCAGAACCCGTGTCGATTATTTCCGACGATGCGGGCCACGGCTGATGTGAGCTTGCTCTGCCGAGGTGTAAGTTGCAGCAGTGGATCAGGAGCCAGTCACTTCGGGCCTTGATCAGGAAGTACGCAGTGAGTGTTAGAGATCGGAATCTTCACCGCCTCGAGCGAGTCTAGTCCATCCGTGTATTCCGGGACTGGCTGTGTCGACTAGGCCTCAAGGAACTGGGGTAGGAGTACTATCTCCGAGGGTACATCCGTTTCTAGTTATGGCAACCCGCTCCACTCCGTACGATGCGCTGGTAAATTTAAAAGTATGCGTAATCCAAAAGAAATAAATATGAGTGAACACGGGCTTCACGCCCAACAAGCAGCGATTGAAGCGAGCGCTGAAATGAAGCAGTCACAAGCGCTGGAACGCCTGAAAAGGCTGACTGGTGAGTTGAATGAGTTTGTCCAGTCAAAGGTCATTATCCACAAAGAAATAAAGACCAAGACAACCAATGTAATCAACGCTCTTCGGAGATTCAAAACACTAGATGAGGAATGCCAGTCATCACGACGACACACTCCCCACGTTATACCGGAAAGGAGCAGACAAAATGCTATTGAAAACGTAGAAGCGATGGATACCGGTGGTGAAGCCGACAATGAGTCAGTCGCTGAAGACTCAGAAAGAAGTCATTTCAGTTCGACGAAAAGAAAAGAACGGAACTCGCCAGAACCAACAGACAGCCAAGCCAAGAAGAAGAAGGACCTGAAACCAAGCCCTCCGAAAAACATGGCGGTGCAATACGACCATAAAGAGAAGGCGTCTAAATGGCAAAAAGTCCTTCCTAGGAAGGAGAAGAGGGAGCAGGCCAAAGAACAACTTTCTAAGCAACGACCGAATGAGCTCCGACCGGAGCCTAAGCGAAAAAAACCGCGCAAACCGATCAGGCCGGATGCACTGATCATCCGCCCAGTAGAGACGGCAAAGTATGCTGAGATTCTGAAACGAATAAAGCAGAGCGTCCCTAACGAACAGGTCCGTACTACAGTGGATAAGATCCACAGAACTAGGACCGGGAGCTTGCTGATTACGCTTTCGAGGAAGAGCACTGGCCAAGGCCAAGCCTTACAGAAGACCATCGCAGACATCCTCCAAGAAGATGCGAAGGTAATCTGCAGAGGGCCACAGGAAGACGTGGAAGTCCGAGATCTTGACGTTACTACAACCAAGGAGGATATTCAGGCTATCTTGCAAACGATAATCGGAGAAACCTGCAAGATACCACTAGAGGCAATTAAGATTCGTAAAACCATCAGAGGTACTCAGACAGCTGTTGTGACACTACCAGCAGCTGCAGCGCAGAAGATATTGGAAGGAGGCGGTAAAGTCCGGATAGCCTGGGCCAACTGCCGAATCAGAGCTACGAGGAGACCAATCCAATGTTTCAAGTGCTAGCACTTTGGACACCAGGGATCCCAGTGCAATAGCAATGTGGATCGGTCTAAGTTATGTATCAGGTGCGGACAAGAGGGACACAAGATTGCTGAATATAAAAACCCAGCGAAATGTGTATTATGCGCGGATCAAAGTGCGGAGAACGTGGCCCATCATGCCGACGCATCCAGGTGCCTAGTATTTAAAGAGGCACTCCAGAAGATTGTAACAGGGTAAATTACCCTTAATCGATAAGTCGCCAGAGATCGATAACTTTGTCGACTAGCATTTTGGCGCATCGATCTTCGGCCCTAGAAAGAGAGTAGGAGGGGGTATTTCGGGGAGCCATTAAATAGCTGAGCAGTGCGTTGTGTCGGGAGAAGTGGTGTAGTGTTGAAACAAGTAACATCGAGGAGTCCAAGAAGGAAGCGATTAGCAACCAAAGAGTTCCTTCAAACCAATTGACGCCAGGTATTGGACTTTGGTAGTGTTGAGCCTTGGGGGTCACACCCGGCTCACGGAAAATACTACTTCTCATTTATTAAATCAATTCGGTAATTCAATTCGTCTTATAATATTTTATTTAATATTAATTTAATTGTTGTAATTAATTTAATTGTTAGCTTTGAGAACAATTCCTCCAGGGGATTGTTACACCCGAGGAATGTTCCAGACCTCCGGGGTTTAGTCGAGAGTAATCAAGTTATTAATTCAGCTGGTTAATAATAATTAACACCTTTGATTGGAATTAATGAATTCATTTTTCTTTAACAAATATAATTTTCTGAAAAACATTCCAGTCATAGCTCACCACTAGTCAAGCGTCTCTCGGTACCCGAGGTCAAGCTAACTACGCAGTAACGGCGTCCATTTTGAGAGCACATTCCTTAAGAATTTGGTGACGCCGTAGATTTATGAAATGAATGCCTGGACAAGTGTTATTTTTTTTTAACGATTGAATTACCACTGAATTAATTATTTTATTTTATTTATGGGAAATTATTTAATTATTTATTCGGAACAAATTTTAATTACCGGAATTGATTGTTGAGAAAACTGTAACGCATTTTTGAAATTTAACACCGTGGATAATTTTCCGTATCTACCTTTTTTTTTCGAAGTGAATTATTTATTAATTAATCATTATTCACAATTTGTCAGAAAATAAGTATTCCACGGGTTATTAATCATTGAAAATTAATTTAAATTGCGGCGCAAATAAGACTGATACACCCGCAGAAAAGAACTTGAGGCACGTAATTTTCATGTTGAGTAAAATTATAGTTTATTATCTAATTTAATTGCCAATTTCTGCCAGGGTAGTCTTATGTCGAATTTATACCAATAATTTATTATCATCATTGTTCCGGTAAAATTATTTATAAAACTATTCATTCGTGTGGATTAAGTCCGAGAAAAATATAGTTAAATTTACAAAAGAATATTCTAAGAATTTGTTAATGCGCAAAGATAAGCTCGTGTTAAAAATGGAGAGAGAAGAAGCGTCGGTTTAAGCCGGAGATTTTAAGAAGTAAAATTTAGTAATTTATGGGAATAAATTCAGGAGTTTTTATTATGGTAATAAGCTAATGACTGATAAATTTTAATGAAAATTAACGTTGTAAATTTTTGGAGTTAATTTTTGTAAATCCGGAAATAATAAAATAGAGTCAGTATGTGTGTGTGAGCGGAGTATGTGTGTGGAGATCGTTTGGGTTGTGTGTGTGCGGTTGTACGCGTTCTCTACTTGTTGATGAATTGCCGAGTAGAGTAATTCGTACAGTCCTAGAGCGTGAGGGTCCGGTGGACAGCGCGACGTAGTTAGAAACCGCAGTATAGACGCTCCGTATGAGGGTACTGCGGGAATAGGAATTTTTTTAAGACGAACCTTACTTGTTGATGAATTGCCGAGTAGGACGACTAGGACTTGGTGCGACGTCTTCTGCTTGTTGATGAATTGCCGAGCAGAGGATTAGCATTGAGTGAGGCGACGGTTTTAGCCCGAAATCCTCAAGTAGATATAAGTTGTAGTAGCGACTTCCCGGTGGGAAGCGTGAAGTAAGAAGTATAGATATAAGCTGTAGTAGCGACTTCCCGGTGGGGAGCATGAAGTAAGAGATCGTAGTATTAAGTCGTAGTGTCTAAGTCGTAGTGTAAGTGAGTGAGGAGTACGTGCAAGTGCACGAGTTGTTATTTCACTTTATTTTATTTTGTTGAATAAATTTGGTACCGTTGTTAATAAAAATATATTTATTTCCAGTACACCTTTCTCTCTCTCTCTCCCTGTAGAATAAGAAAACTCAGCTCTGGCATCCGGTTCCAGGAACCGAGAAAATAATCCTGGTGGCGCTCTATTTAGCATTAGAGTCATTTCGCTGTTATCTTGTTAATTATTAATTTTATTCAGGGCCAATAAGTACGGGAAATAAACCACCCGTTACAAGATAACAAACAAACAGATATGAACATATTGCAGCTAAACCTAAACCATTGTGCAGCTGCACATGATCTGCTTATGCAAACAGCAAGAGAACTAGAGGTAGACTTAGTACAGATAGCAGAGCCATACAGACACTTGAATACCCAGCCTTGGGAATCTGACTGCACCACCAAGGCTGTCATCTGGTCCTGTGGTAAACTTCCCTTCCAGAGTGTAGTTAACAATGATAATGGGGGCTTTGTAGCAGCAATAGTTTACGGCATCCGTTTCTACAGCTGTTATGCACCACCTAGCTTATCCATTGTTAAATTCACTGAATTCTTGGACAAACTGACCGAGGATGCCAAGCAGCATTATCCAGTCGCGATAACCGGTGACTTTAACTCCTGGGCAGTAGACTGGGGTAGCAAGCTAACTAACGCACGAGGTAAAGCGTTACTTGAGGCTTTTACTGCATTAGACGTAGTCTTACTCAACAGTGGTGACACACCAACCTACACCAAAGGAGACGCAAGTTCCATCGTAGACCTCACGTTCGTCAGTAGCAGCCTCGCGAGAGGTAACCTAAACTGGAAGGTGCTGGATATCTACACTGCCAGTGACCACAACGAGATTCTCTGGGAGATATCAAATGACCAGGATACTAGAGGCACTAGTAGGTTACCTAACCACATTCGGTGGAGAGTAAAATCTTTCGACGCGGGTACGCTGACGACTGCTTTGGATAATGGCCCGATCACCGCTGGATGCGCAGAAGATCAGACTAAAGAACTTATGGAAAGTGACCGAAGCTTGTGACGCCAGTATGCCACGAAAACGAGGCATAAATAGAAGACCCGCGGTGCACTGGTGGAACGATCACATCAGCGCTCTTCGTAAAGAATGTCTCAGGAAAAGAAGAATATTACAGCGTGGCGTCCGTCGACCTAACTTTGCAGAACTGGTGGCAGAGTATAAAAAGGCCCGTCGAGAACTGAACAAAGCCATCAAGGATAGTAAAAGACGCTGTTGGAAAGAACTCGTCGAAGAAATGGAGAAGGACCCATGGGGCAAACCGTACAAGGTGGTCACGGCCCATCTGAAATACCAGCCAATGCCGTCGCCTACGTGTCCGCGGCTTCTAGAGAGGATTGTTACTGCGCTATTTCCTCAACAACCGGTATTCACCGGCCAGTTAAGGCAGCTAAACCCTGAAGACATTCTATCTGTCACGGAAGAAGAACTAATGGAGGCTTGTAACCGCGTCAGGAATAACAAAGTGCCGGGACTAGACGGAATCCCTAATATTGCCTTGAAAACAGCCGTAAAGGCATCACCAACGTTATTCTTGAACGTTTACAACACGTGCCTCAAGGAAGGGACATTTCCTCGGAAATGGAAACAACAACGACTGGTTCTACTTCCTAAAGAAAAGAAGCCACCAGAAGAACCGTCATCTTACCACCCACTTTGCATGCTGGATACAGCCGGTAAGATATTCGAACGCATAATTCATCAAAGAATAGGAGCAGTTGTGGATACACTCCTGGCAAACAACCAGTATGGATTTCGAAAAGGACGATCAAGCCTGGACGCGATCAATCTGGTTGTTACTACGGCCCAGAAGGCAATTGCAGGAACCAGATGGAGAGGTGGTACGAAGAAGTACTGCCTGGTGGCAACGTTAGACATCAGAAACGCCTTCAACTCTGCTAACTGGGACTGCATTATGCAAGCTCTTCAAGAGAAGAACGTGCCAGGATACCTGCGTAAAATAGTAGCTAGCTACTTCACGGATAGAGTCCTGAGGTATGACACAAAGGACGGTCCGAAAGAGTACGAAATCACCGGAGATGTTCCGCAGGGCTCTGTTCTTGGCCCACTGCTGTGGAATATCATGTATGACGGGCTTCTAAGGCTAAAGATCCCGAGGAATGTTAAATTTGTAGCGTATGCGGACGACCCGGCCGTAGTGATTGTCGCTAAACACCTGGACGAGATTCACCACATGTTTAATCTAGCATTCCAGCAAGTTAACCAATGAATGGACACAATGAATCTTCAACTGGCGAAACATAAGACTGAGGCTGTGCTTATTACCAGCAGAAAAGTGTTAGAGACCATCAAGCTTAAAGTTGGCGAACAAGAAATCACATCACAACCTTATATCCGATATTTGGGAGTGATGCTTGATGCCCGTCTCAACTTTAAACAGCAAGTGGAACACGTCAGTGCCAAAGCGTCAGTAGTAAGGGCAAGTCTCGCACGATTGATGCCGAACGTCGGAGGCCCAAAGCAGAGCAGGAGACTATTGCTGGCAACTGTAGTCACATCAGTGCTTACGTACGGAATATCCATTTGGGCTGATGCGCTAAAATTACAAGAAGCATGGAAAAAGGCTGGGCCAATATATCGTCTGAGTGCCCTAAGAGTAGCTTGCGCCTTTCGCACAATATCTGAGGAAGCAGTGTGCGTTATTTCTGGAACTCTACCTCTCAGAGTCCTAGCTGAAGAAAGACGGAATCTTTACCAACGAAAGAGGTCAACAACACTGAGCGCAGAAGAACTCAAAACGGAACAAAGACAGCACAGCATCGCACGATGGTAATCTCAGTGGGATGCTGCAGAGAAGGGTAGATGGACGCATCGTCTCATACCAAAGATCGACCCCATGGCTCTGCTATCTGGAAATGCTACAGGGAGTACGAGAGCAATCAACAAGAGTATTGATGGGCCTCATGCCCAAGAAGCGGCGATAACAGCAAGTGCTGAAATGAAGAGACCAAAAGCACTGGAACGCCTTGAAAAGCTGACCATTGACTTGTAGGATTTCGTCCTATCCAAGGTCAATATTCACAAGGAAATCAAGACAAAGACGACCAGCGTAGTCAACGCCCTGCAAAGATTTAGAACACTGGATGAGGATTGGCAGTCAACACGACGACTAACGCCTCGCATTACGCCAGAGAAAAGCAGTCAAGCTGTTATTGAGACTGAGGAATCAATGGACACCGGTACCGATGGTGACGGCGAATCTGTTGCTGACGACAAGAGTGAAGGTGTTCCCAAGTCTAATAAGAGGAAGGACCGAAACTCGCTAAATCCAATAGAAAGACGAGTGGCAAAGAAGAAGGACCTGAAGCCAAGTCCTTCGAAAGACGCGACGAAGCAGAACGCCGAGAATAAAGACGCAGCTGCCTGGCAAAACATCCAATCAAGGAAGGAGAGGAGGAGACTAGCTAAAGAGCAGCTCCCAAAGCAGACTGAAAAGGAGCCCAGGCCGGAGCGGAAAAAACCCCGTAAATGGATCAGACCCGACGCACTGATCATTCGCCCGGCCGAGAAGGAGAAATACGCCGAGATCCTGTGTCGAATCAAGCAGTCCGTCCCTGATGAACAGGTCCGTACGACCGTGGAGAAAATCCACAAGACCAATACCGGGGACATGCTGATCACACTTTCGAGAAAGAGTGCCAATAGAGGCGAAGCCCTACAAAAGACCATCGCGGACATCCTTAAAGAGGAAGCCAAAGTGATATGCAAAGGGCCACAGGAGACTATCAAGATCCGAGACGTCAGTGACGACACGACGAAGGCAGACATTCAAACTGCACTGAAAAAAGAAGCCGATGAAACCTGTGAAATACCTCTAGAGTCAATCAAGATCCGTAAAGCCTACAGAGGTACTCAGATTGCTACAGTGACGCTACCAGCGACAACTGCACAGAAGTTACTAGAAGGAAACAGCAAAGTGAGAATTGGTTGGGCCAACTGTCGAATAAGAGCAACGAAGAGACCTGTCCAATGCTTCAAATGCTGGCACTTTGGGCACTTCAGATCCCAGTGCAAAAGTAAAGTCGATCGGTCTAAACTCTGCATCAGATGTGGACAAGAAGGGCACCGTATCGCGGACTGTAAAAATTCTGCCAAGTGTGCAATATGTGCTGAGCAGCAAAGAGCAAAGGACGTGGCTCACCATGCCAGTACCTACAGATGCCCGGTGTTTCAGGAGGCGCTCCAGAAGTTGACGAACAAACAAGCATGAAGATATTGCAGCTCAATCTCAACCATTGCGCATGACCTGCTCATGCAATTCGTGCGAGAATTAGAGCTGGACTTGGTACTGATAGCAGAGCCATATAAACACCTGAGTACCCAACCCTAGGAATCTGACAGAACATCCCGCAATGCCGGCTTTGTAGCAGTATCAATAGAAGGCATCCGCTTCTATAGCTGCTACGCACCACCTAGCCTCTCCATTGTCGACTTCACTGATTTCCTGGATCGACTAACCGAAGATGCGAAGCAACATCATCCAGTAGCGATAGCCGGAGACTTCAAATCCTGGGCAGTTGACTGGGGCAGCAAACATACAAACGCAACAGGGAAAGCACTACTGGAGGCCTTTACAACACTAGATGTAGTTCTGCTCAATAGTGGTGATACGCCGACCTACACCAAAGGTGACGCAAGCTCAATTGTAGACCTCACTTTTATCAGTAATAGCCTTGCTAGAGGCGACTACAACTGGAAAGTGTTGGACATCTACACTGCAAGCCGCCATCATGCGATATTCTGGGAAATATCAAGCAACCAGAACCCCAAGA
>CAJNRD030001124.1:27085828-27099926 GCA_905319865.3 Cotesia congregata
TGAAGTATGACATGAAGAACGGTCCGAGGGAGTATGATATTACTGGAGGTGTACCACAAGATTCAGTTCTAGGCCCGCTCCTGTGGAATATTATGTATGACGGTCTATTATGACTAACTCTGCCAAGAAACGTCAAACTCGTGGCATATGCAGATGACGTAGCCGTAGTGATTGTTGCCAAATACCTTGACGAGATAAACCATATGTTTGATCTCACTTTTGAGCGCGTCAACCGGTGGATGGACGTAGTGAACCTGCAACTGGCGCACCATAAGACTGAGGCAGTGCTTATTAGCAGCAGAAAAGCGTTAGAGACCATCAAGCTCAAAGTCGGCGACCAAGAAATCACATCACAACCTTATATCCGATATCTAGGGGTGATGCTTGATGCCCGACTCAATTTCAAGCAGCAAGTGGAACACGTCAGTGCCAAAGCGTCAGTAGTAAGGGCAAGTCTCGCACGATTGATGCCTAACGTCGGAGGCCCAAAGCAGAGCAGGAGGCTCTTACTGTCATCAGTAGTCACATCGGTGCTCACTTACGGAATATCTATTTGGGCCGATGCGCTAGAATTAAAAGAAGCATGGAGAAAGGCTGGGCCAGTATACCGTCTGGGTGCCCTAAGAGTAGCTTGCGCCTTCCATACAATATCTGAGGAAGCAGTGTGCGTCATTTCTGGAACTCTATCTCTCAGAGTCCTAGCTGAAGAAAGAAGGAACCTTTACCAACGGAAGAGGTCAACAACACTGAGCGCAGGAGAACTCAGAACGGAACAAAGACAGCACAGCATTGCACGATGGCAATCTCAGTGGGATGTCGCGCCGCAGAGAAGATGGACGCATCGTCTCATACCAAAGATCGACATTTGGCTGATCCGGAATCACGGTGAGGTCAACTACTACCTAACACAGATGTTGTCAGGGCATGGCTGTTTTCGGGCTTATCTTCACCGCTTTAGGCATGACGACTCTCTGGAGTGCCCGTCCTGCCCTGGAGCCACTGAAGATGCAGCGCACGTTTTTTTCGAGTGCTCGCGTTTCAATCAACAACGTGAGGAGCTGGAGAAGATCCTGAAGAAGAGAATTCAACCAGAGTCAATCGTAGAAGCAATGCTGTCCTCAGAAGCTACCTGGAATGCAACGAACACTTTTGCCACAGAAGTGCTTACAGAGCTGCGTTCCATCGAGAGAAAAAGAGCAAAAGACAGAATCTAAAAGGAAGATAACATCTTAGCCACCAGAAGGAAGAGCGGCAGCTAATTCCTCCCCCCGCGAAGAAATGCCTTACGGCGGTACCATGGGGGATCAGAGGATAGAAGAGAAAGGGGTTTAGGGTTTAGTGGGTAGGGGCGTCAACGTCAAGTTTTAGTATAACGCTGCGTCGAGTCGCCACATATCCGGGCCAACATCTATGCCTAGAATCCGTAAAAAGGATCCCCCCCCCCTAAAGGGAAAAAAAAAACACACACACACACACATACACACACACATACATACAGACATAGTGACAACCTCGCGGGGATAGTCAGGGAAGCTTCCTGTGACCTTCAAACGTCGAGATCTGATGAAAACTCGATTTTTGCAAAACGGGGTGAAAACAATAACTTCCCGATTTTTGAAAATCTTCGATTTTCTAAGCGGGAAGTTAAAAATTTCATATTACTCTCAATTTTTCACCCCTCTACGATCAACCCCTTTTTTTTATTTGTGAATTAGAAACTTTAATTTTTTGGCAAGAATTTTTTTTTTTATTCTGTAATGATTGAGAATAAAAAATCTCATATTACTCTCAATTTTTCACCCCTCTACAGTCAACCTCTACTTTTTATTTTTTAATTATAAGCTTTAATTTTTTGGCAAAAATTTTTTTTTTATTCTATGATGACTCAGAATAAAAAATTTCTACCACATACGCACACCCTTACAATGAATAAAATATATTTTCTTACTCTAGAATAATTCAGATGGCAAAACAACGTTTGCCGTGTCAGCTAGTAATCTATATATAATTAGATCTGATTAGACCTGAGTTACCTCGGGCTATATATGCCCGGAAAAAAATGATCAGACCTGACCATGACTGTTCATGTATGATCAGGACTAAAATTATACCTGATCAGGCCTGTTCATGCATTACCAGGCCTGAAATTAGACATGATAATGTTTGATCAGGTCTGTTCATACCTGTTCATGTCTTAAGTGCTAAATATGCTCAGGCCTCTCCATGCCTGTTCATGTCTGAAGTTTTAAATAAGCTCAGGCCTGAGCAGGCCTGTCCATGTCTGATCAGACCTGTCCATGCCTGTTCATGTCTGAAGTGTTAATTACACTCAGGCCTGACCAGGCCTGTCCATGCCTGATCAGACCTGTCCATGCCTGATCAGACCTGTCCATGCCTGTTCATGTCTGAAGTGTTAAATACGCTCAGGCCTGAGCAGACCTGTCCATGTCTGTTCATGTCTAAAGTATTAAATTTGCTCAAGCCTGACCAGGCCTGATTAGACCTGTCCATGTCTGTTCATGTCTGAAGTGTTAAATACGCTCAGGCCTGAGCAGGCCTGTCCATGTCTGATCAGACCTGTCCATGCCTGTTCATGTCTGTTCATCTCTGAAGCGGTAAATACGCTCAAGCCTGTTCATGCCTGAAGCGTCAAATACCTCAGGTCTGACCAGGCCTATTCATGTCTTTAATCTCTGAAGCGTTAAATATACTCAGGTCTGATCAGGCCTGTCCATGTTTAATCAGGCCTATCATAGCCTCTGTATAGTCAGAAATGTGATGAAAATTTTTTCTTTGACGAAAAAAACTTTTTTGGTCATTACAAAATGTGCAAAATTATTTTTATCATTACGTTTAAATAATTGTGGAATAAAAAATTTGTTACATTTCCTATGGAATGTTTTGGTCTGTTCTGCTCCTGTCTAATATTAAAATCATTACTTATTTTATGATTTGAATAAATGTGATGTTATAATGAGATTTGGTTAAATAAATCAATTAGGACTATTAAAATATATTATAAAATCAATTTTCATCTTATATTTATGATAAACTTATTTAATACGTTATGTACTTCATAGAATTGCTGTCACATAAGATAGCAGCACAGCAGGCGGGAACTTCAAGGCACACGGATATCACCAAAGTTAAGCAGCATTGACCGTGATTAGTAGTTGGATGGGTGACTGCTGGTGTTACAGCCGTATAATTATATGTAATCATTTTTTTTTTATTTTAATTTATTATAGAGAATTGCGCATGACTCTATCAGGCCTGATCAGGTCTATTCATGCCTGATCAGGCATGGTCATTATTCATGCCTGATCTGGCCTGAAGACTCATGCCTGTTCATGTCTGATCAGGTCTGATCATTTTTTCCCGGCTGATTATATATAAATCTATATATAATGAGATCTGATTAGACCTGAGTTATCTAGGGCTATATATGATTATATATAAATCTATATATGTTTAGATCTGATTAGACCTGAGTTATCTAGGGCTATCCCTGATTAAGAAATCTAATTTGAAATGATTTAGAATGATTTGAAATGATTTAAATGCATCCAATTCGAATTCTATATTGGTATACCCTTAACATGAAGGTAATCATTTCAAGTCATCTTTCTGAATCAGGGATATATGTTTATATATAAATCTATATATGATTATATCTGATCAGATCTAATTGATATAGGACTATGTAAATAATTAAACGTAAAGCTATGTACATAATTATATCTAATCAAATGTAAATTATAAATTTACATTTATTAATGTATAATAATATATAATTAGATGCAGCATTTTTTAATGATTATATATATTAAATACTTTGTTGAGTGAATTTATTTTACTTGCAATAGCAATATCATATAATATGAAGATTGCTTATAAACAAAAATCATCTTTATAAATTAATTTCATTAATTATATCACATTATAATAACGTTTATTGTAACATACCGAATCCTATCGCAGCTCATAATTATCTTTTAAATTTTTAAATATATGAATTATTCTCATGTGTTACAGTTATGTATTCCAGCTGTCGGGCTATAAAAAATGTCAAAAGAAAATTGCTATTTTTGCTTTTGATTTTAAATAAATATTTGTTAACTGTTAACAAATATTTAGTAACATTTAATAAATCGTATTTAATAAATAATTCATTAACTGGTAATAAATATATATTAAATCCCATGATGTCAAAAAATCACTTATTAACCGTTAATAAAGCTCATTAAATATAAACAAATCCTTCTATCAATATCAGTGTAACTATACGGAAATCATATATAATTATATATGAATCATATATAACTACATATGAATCATATATAACTACATATTATGAATCATATAATTATATAGATTTTGAATATTTAGAAACTTGTGTGGTAAAACACAGTAGCTCATTCGAATTTAAAGAACTGACTTTAGCAAATGTAAGGCAGGCTTGCATGAGACTGACTTCTGGGTCGATGGGTCCAGATCACTTTGAGATTAAGACTTACAAAGTTTTGCTATCCTATTTTCTGTCTCATATAACTAATCTCTTTAATTTCTCGTTGTCTTCTGGCTCTTTCCCATCGGCCTGGAAGAAATCTTATGTGCTGCCTTTGCCAAAAGTGCGCAGTCCTGCTAGCTATGCAGATTACAGGCCTATATCGTTACTCTGTACATTGTCGAAGGCTTTAGAGTGATGTGTTCATGATCAAATTCTGGAATACCTGTTAGTAAACGGTATCGTTGATGAATTTCAGACAGCTTTCCGTGTGGGACTCAATACGCAAGATGCTCTCTTAAAATTTTGTGACGACATCAGGTTAGGTATGGATGAAACAAACATTACTGTTGCGGTATTCTTTGATTTTAGTAAAGCGTTTGATTCTGTAATCTTTGATGTTCTTATATTCAAATTAGAAGCTATGGGATTCAGTTGTAATGTAATCAACTGGATTTTATCTTACTTAGTAGGTAGATTGCAAGCTGTGCGTGATAGTAATGGCATAACATCTGTGTGGAAGGACGTTTTGTGTGGTGTACCACAGGGTAGTGTCCTCGGCCCATTATTATACTCTATCTATGTAACAGACTAGGGCGTCTCCTCAAACGTTGTAAGCATCTTTTTTATGCTGACGATTTGGTCATTTACTTAAATTGTAGATTATGCGAATTATCGAGATGTATAAATACTTTGAATGAGGAGATAGCTGTTATAACGGAATGGTGTGTTAAGAATGGGTTAAAGATGAATCTTAGTAAGATGAAGGCGATGATTTTTGGCACTGTTTTCAAGCTCGTGGATCTTCAGCACGTTCCTGTACCTAACATTGTAATAAACGATACTGTCATTGATTATTGTAAATCAGTTAGATACTTGGGCGTAGTGCTTGAAGATACTCTTACCTGGTCCTTGCAGGTTTCGGAAATTTGCAAGAAGACCATGATAATTCTTGCCCAACTTAAAATGAACGGTAAGGCCTTTAGTTTCGCAGTCAGGAAAAGACTAGTAACTACCTTGATTTTTCCAGTATTCGATTATTGTGCAGCGGTGTATACCGATTTAACAGCTCAACAACAACTTAGATTGCAACGCAAACTAAATGCTTGTGTTAGGTATATATTCAAATTATCTAGATTTGAACATGTTACGAGGTACTACAAGGAACTGTGCTGGTTAACTCTAAGTAGTAGGAGGACTTTTTTCATGTCGTGTTTAATCTACAAAGCGCTTTATCTGCAGCAAAAGCCACTTATTAGCAATAACTTGCAAATATGTGAGCCTAGGCCGCGAAGGGGTGATGAACGAAATGATTTGCTTGTTGTACCTGGTTGCCATAGTACCAAGTATGACAAATCTTTCTTAGTAAGTGCGATTAGAGTATGGAATCGGTTACCTTCGTATTGCACCTCACAACTGACTTTTCCTGCTTTCCGTAAAGCGTGTTTTGAGTTTTTGTTAAGTGAAGAGAATGCGAGATTTGATCACAATCTCTAATAAAATATTTCTATTTGATGATGGAGTGATGTATTGATGTATGTATTATGTGTATATAAATGTATCAATAATATTTGTAATACACTAATTTTGTCAATTCAACATTCAATGTAATGTATTTTGGAAGGCCGCAAGGAGCTACGACTCCATGGTCTTAAAACAATAAATAATAATAATAATAATAATAATAATAATAATAATAATAATAATAATAATAATAATAATAATAATAATAATAATAATAATAATAATAATAATAATAATAATAATAATAATAATAATATACGAATCATAACTAATTATATATGAGTCATATCTCATTATATATGAATCATTTTGTGATTACTATAAAACATTTTCTGTTTTCATCTTAGAGTCTGCTACTCCAAAATGATTAATAATCTTTTAAACTATAGTTTTTTGTGGATGAAATAATGGAACTGTATCAATTAATTTAACTTACAAAAGTCGATTATGTATTCGATTTGCATTATTTGTCGGTATTTCAAGCTTTATGTTGTTGAAAATATAATTTTCATTTATCCTCATAACAAAATACATATTTAAGTCTAAAAATTACATACAAAAGCTTTGACAGTATAGTTTTTAATAATTAATGGCTGGCTACAATAGTGAGATCTCGCCATTTACAAAAGTTATGCTAATTATCGTTATTAAATAATTTCTTATATCAATAATACATTTATATAACTTAAAAAGACTACCAGTGCAAGTAATATGATGTAAAAATTTATGGTGATAACAAAAAACATCATGAAATATTTTGGGAGGGAATATTGGGAAGGATATATAGATGGGAGGTGAGGGAGTATGAAGGATATTTATTTACAAAATATACATATGTACAAAGACTTAGCTTTAGGCCTACATATATTTAATATGATACTTGTAGGAGTTCCTGTATGTTTAGTCTGTAGGATCGGTGATTCCTAGTAGTTTTTCGGTGGATATCCTTTGGATGATAAACTCCAAGACTGATGGACTCCATGACGTTATGGGTCCGTTATTCATCAGTGAAGATTGCTGACATAATTTGGTCTATCCTTCTGGTATTGGCTTCGATTTTCTTGTTCATTCTTTTGAATTCATTCATAATATCCCTTTTGAATGACAAGAGTATATTTTCTAATGACGATGGTGGTCGATAGTATAATTTGGGTTTGAAAATACATTGTAGAATTTGAAAAACAGCGTTGACTGCCGCTAACCGCGTGAAAATCGATACATTCATTTAAAAGTTATTGCGGTTTGAAAATTCAAAAAATAGTGTTTTATTAAACTCCTATCAGACTTTTGAGCTCAAAGAGCTTAAAACTACACGAAAAGTTTTTTTTGAGCTTGAAGAGCTTAAAAACGTAATATGTGCAATTTTGAGCGCTTAATTACTAAAGTAGCGGGAAGTTGCAGGGATGGCCTTCAGGGTCAACCGTTTTCCTAATTTTTATTTTTTAAACCCACCCTCGCAATCCTAATTGGAGATAATTATTCATAAAAAATGCTAATAGAAAACTTCAGCATTACATATAGAAGACTTCTACCAAATTTGGAGCACGTAAGAGCTATTGTTTAAATACGGGAATTTTTCATTGTTAACGCCCCCGCAACACCCCTTTTGGGTGGAATTTCGTAAAATCCTTTCTTAGTTGACCTCAACTCGGCGAAAGGAATATTCCTACTGAATTTCAAGTCTCTACACATTATGGTTTCAGAGATATCGTGATGAGTCAATATATAGGTGGAACTCTCTTTTGTATATAAAAATAGAATAGATATATACTGAGCATAAGCCAATTTTGAGGCCAGATTATAGATGGGGCATTCCATGCCAAATCACCGGGGTTTTGACCCGACCCCCTTCGATTTCGCTAAAACATTTTTATCATTTTTTATCCTACCAAAAACATTTTTCTGAATTTTTTCAGATTTTTTTACCCAACCCCAAAAAAGTTACGAATTTAAAAAAAAACCGCCATTTTTTTTTTTAAATTGCTATAACTTTTTCACAAATTGACCCTTCCGCTTTTTTTTTTAATTTAAATTTTTGTTTTTAAACGTAGGTTTCAGAAAAAAATACAAACGATTTTTTGGAAGTCACGATATATGAAATGGTGTTAAGATTTGTAGATGAGGTGGCAATTGTAGACTAGCAGGTGCGACCATTCGTTTCAATGTACCACTTATTCATCACATGTTCCTTTACCGTGTGCCGTAGCAAAAAAATTCCACTCTGCTGTTATTCCGAATTCTTCATTATGATGAGATAAATTAACAAAATGTTTATAATTTTTATATTGTTGTGGCGCGCCATCCGAGAAGAAGAAAATTTTACGAACTCCAGATGACAAAGATTTAATGAAATCGATAATCATACCAGAGTAGAGATGAACACCGATGAGTAAGTTTATTATTTTTTTTGTAATAAATAACTACAGTATAAACCGTCTCTTGGTCGTTATTCCAGTAAAATCTTGGCGCAGCATCTTGAACAACGAACGAATAGTTTTCTACAAAATCAACTATGACTATGAATTCATCTTCTTTTAAGCATTCTTTCATTGGTCTCAAGTATGCTGCTTGCTCTTTGGCAATAAAATTGTGTGGTAAAAGAGCCTTCAATTTTTCACCAAAATCCTCCATGATCTAGATTGTTGTTTCGAGGGTTACTCGTGGAGTAGATACCCATTGCTTATAATTAACTTCATCAATTTCATTATTTTCCATCAGAGTTAAGAGATGTTGTTTCACATTTTCGACGCCTGGACAAGAAGAACAATTGTTAAAAAAACATTCAGCTGATGGTTTTTGACATACGATAGCACTCAAACAATCATTGTAGGATTTTAATGATAAATCCGAGCCTTCAGTTAAACGCGAAAAGTTGTCACCTGTTAAAGATATAAGGAAGCGATACAGATGCAAATGAAAAAATGTCAAGTCGAATAAATAAATTACAAATGCTCTAAATACTGATTTATATTAGAAGAATAATTCAAATCATTGGCGTCAAATTTATTTTTCTACTTTTTAATTTACCTAAGATCATCAGTTTAATATTTTGATGAATCGAGCAAAGACTAATTGTATGAGTGCCACATCCACCAGCTAAAATACAATGCTTCGGACGCAGTGATGCAAAAGATGAAAATCCAATTTTGACTTCCGGATGTCTTGAGTTGGAAGTTTTATGCAACTCTTTTAAATTACAAAGTACGAGACGTTTTTGACACTGAACTTTAGTACCATTATCGTTATGTACTGGAATGAAATCCTTTTTTCCTGGCATCATACTACTCATCTCATCGTCGTTATAGAAATTTGTAACGGTTGAAATTACTGCAGAAGATAATTCACAGCCTAAAAATTTGATTACATCGAAGAATTTACGTATTAACGATTCAAAATCTCATTGACTTGTGGTTTTATATCTTACCAGTTTTTTTTGTAGGTGCTGACAATATTACATATGCAGCAACAAGGTTTTTTGCCACTCGCACCATATGTTCACTTGCACTCATCACTTCCATAATCTTATGGCCACTCCAACTTGATGGTAGTAGAGTTAATATTTGGACGCATATGGATCTACTCGTATCATCCTCATTAAACTTTTCTCTTAAACTGTTTATGATTTCAGTAGCATCTGCATCACTTAATTCAGTATTCATATGATTTTTTACTCCTAATGCTTATCGCAAATTTTGAGCGACACGGGTAACTTTTTTATCTAAATACGTTTCAAACATTCTTCTTTTTGCAGAAACAGGAGATTGATTTAATAATGCTAATGCTTCATTAATGGTCGGAAGAGTAATACTAAGACTAATCTCAGACATTGAAGAACTACTTTGTTGAATAAGTAATTCCGGGCCACTTGAAGATGGGGCTAGAAAATCAATAAAATAGTGATACCTTGGCAGGTTTCGTGACCCTCTAATCAAGGTATACTATTTCACGCAAGAGATGGTCTGGACGCCACCAGGAGAATTTATTGATGCTAAATTCACTCGGTCTCCTGGAACCGAGTTACTTAGGCCAGCTCACCCTCAGGGAGTGGGTAATCCAAAAACTTGTATCCGGTCACAGAATACAATTAACTTAACTAATTAATACTAAGTGAGAGGAAAGAGGCTCAGTTGTTGAAATTATTGGCACAGCACAATCACAATTAAATAAACAAATTTATTTCCAATGACTTGGCAATGAACTATTTAATCAAATTGAATAAAGGAGAAGGCTCGTAAGAAACCCCTCGGATCTACTCCTCCTTTTGAATCTACGCGACAACTTTATTTCAACTAACAAACAAATGATTTGACCAATTTAATTTAAGAATTTAATAACAATCAAAACCCAATAAATAACAACGATGATTAACTGCTTACGTCGCGGTTCCGTTGAGACAAGCTCTCCATTAACTCCAACCAAATTTCCCGATTAGAATAAATTAATTAATGGCCTGGTCTTCGCCATAGCCTGATTAACACACAACTGAACAAATTCTAGGATGCTAACCAGTTAGCTCGCAGACCAAAAACTAAGTAAACTAAACTATCTCTAACTGAGCCGACCTCGTCTTCGCTAATACAACTCGCTCCGTCTGGATAATGATTAGCCCCTTGGCTTCTTTGGAGATCCTTCGGGTTGTACGCTCGAAGATCGACTGCCTCATGACTCGCTCAACTGACTCGAGGTAGGCCCCAAGCTCCCCACTCCGAGAACTAAGACGAGCGACCGCGCCACCTAATGCCTGAAAATGAAACTGATGAAGGCCGGTACGCAAGGCTTCTGCACGAGCACGAGTATATCAAAATACACTGTTACAACAAAAAAGTAACAAACTGAAACAAATGAAATATTAAAGATGTATACTTGACGCAAGAATATCTGGTAATTCGTTAACATGAATTATTCCGTCGTTAGAATTTTCATCAGCTTCCTAACTTCCATTTGATTCATTATCAGTATCTTTGGTTGAATCATCAGCATACTGTTTCAGTAATTTCTTATGACATGGACTGCATACACGCCCCGGGAAAAAATGATCAGACATGAACAGGCATTAGTCTTCATAGCCTGATCAGATATGAAACATGACCATGCCTGATCAGACATAGTCAGGTCTGAAAGCCCATTGTTACTTTTAATTAATTATTTTGCTTAATTTTATGGATATAGTATTTGATAGAGTCATACGCAATTCTCTGCAATGAATTAAAATAAAAAAAAAATGATTACATATAATTGTACGGCTATAACATCAGCAGTCACCCATCCAACTACTAACCACGCTCAATGCTGCTTAACTTTGGTGATATCCGTGCGCCTTGAAGTTCCCGCCTGCTGTGCTGCTATCTTATGTGACACCAATTCTATGAAGTACATAATGTATCGAATAAGTTTATCATAAATATAAGATGAAAATTGATTTTATAATATATTTTGATAGTTCTAATTCATTTATTTGACCGAATCTCATTATAACATCACATTTATTCAAATAATAAAATAAGTAATGATTTTAATATTAGGCAGAAGCAGAGCAGACCAAAACATCCCATAGGAAATGTAACAAATTTTTTATTTCAAATTTATTTAAACGTAATGATAAAAATAATTTTGTACTTTTTGTGATGACCCAAAAAATTTTTTTCGTCAAAGAAAAAATTTTTATCACATCTCTGACTATGCAAGTCTGATCAGATCAATAACCGGAAAAAAATGATCAGACCTGACCATGCCTGTTGAATGAACAGTGTTCATGTATGAACAGGCCTGAAATTAGACCTGCTCATGTCTGTTCTTGTATGATCACGCCTGAAATTAGACATGGTCATGCCTGTTCATGTGTGATGTGTTAAATACGCTCAGGCCTGATCATACCTGTCCATGTCTGTTCATCCCTGTTCATGTCTGAAGCGTTAAATATTCTCAGGCCTGATCATACTTGTTCATGCCTGTCCATGTCTGTTCATATCTCAAGCGTTAAATACATTCAGGCCCGATCATACCTGTCCATGTCTATTCATGCTAAGGACCAAATATGAAGATTCTCTAAAATGGAGTTAGACAATTTACTAATTAGAACGTCGATATGTTTAGTGAATGTACATTAATTTCGATGAATAAATTTGTAAATTATCAATAAATGGTATTTTTTATTATTCAATAAATAAAAGCATTTTGATTATCATTAAAAACCTATCGTAGGGTAAATTTAAATAACTTTTTTAGGCATGGACAGGCATGAACAGGCCTGAGCATATTTAATGCTTCAAACATGAACAGGCCTGAGCGTATTTCCCGCTTCAGACATGGACAGGCCTGATCAGACATGAACAGGCTTGATCCAATATAATTTATAGTTGAACTCGTCCAATTTTATTCAACTTCTAAGCTTTCAAAAACAATCCAAAAAAACTTCAACTTAGGTTGGGTAAAAAAATCTGAAAAAATTCAGAAAAATGTCTTTTTTGCTCGACGGGTAGAAAGTGTCAACTTTTGGCCTGCTGCGCTAAACGAAAGTGCCGCTTCCTGCCTTCGTCGAACAAAAAAATAGTATACGGGAAGTAAATAAGAAAGCCTCAGATCACATGTTTGTCAACCTCGGCTTCGCCTCGGCTGACAATTACATGAGATCTGAGACATTTCTTACTTTACTTCCCTAGGTGTGTAATATACTATTGGTAGGATAGAAAATGATAAATAAGTTTCAGCGAAATCGAAGGGGGTCGGGTCAAAACCTCGGTGATTTGGCATGGAATGCCCCATATACGTTATTATGTATAATCATTTATAACTGTATATCATTGGGCAGAATCATATTTTCCTGAAACGCATTAGTTATGCATTTATTGAGAGATTTTAAGAAGAAACTTAGAAAATAAATTATAATAAACTTTTTCTAGCTTCACAAACCTGAAGTTAACAGGCTAGACATAAACATTGCAGAACAATTTTACTCCAATGAAAAGGATGTTGGTATCATATTTCCAGAACCTCAAACTAATGGAACATTAGGAAGGTAAGAAATTTTTAAATATGACTTTCATGCAGAATTTTAGTTAAGCTTTGTCATAATTTGAAATTTAATAAGTATGGTTAACAAAAATGAAGGTTGCAAAATAATTTTGTGTTTGTTATTATCTAACATATTTATTATTATAGTTTTAAGAAAAAATTTTTTTATGTTCGTTATTAATTAACACCTAAGTTTATCAAGATCATGTTGTCAGCATGCGAAATCCTTTATTTGCGTTTTTCAATTAGTTTTTTTCTAATTATCCTAAATAATTTTTAATTAAATATATAAACAATAATATTTCTAAGGTTAAAATAATATAAAAGTCTTTTCAATAAACAACTTGATGAAGACATTTTGTACTTGTCCCATCAGTCACAAATGCCTGTCCCACCAGTCGCAATATAAAACAATTTTTTTAATTGATTCTACGTAGGTAATCAATATAATTCTTCATAATATTGAATGTTTGTAGGATAAATTTTGTATTGAGAGGGAAGTATTCTTTAAAAGTTTAGTGGTCGAACTGAAATTCGACTTAAAGTATACCGCGGTAAGAGAGAAGGATTTTTTGATGTCCTACCAGTTACAGTCAGTCAAACGATAATTATGAGAAACTTAAAAAGTAATCGAGGTTTTTGACAAAGGGATGTTGTTAATTAGTTATTCTTCTATACTATAAGATACATTTTACTATAGTATACGTTTCAGTCACATAATTGTAGCTTATAATTGATGGAATTCCAGAGTCAAATGTCCCACCAGTCACTATGGAATGACCCCAAAAAAAATTTAAAACGACTGACAATGCTGATTCTTCATAGAAGAAGGACTTAAAAGTATTTTATGTGCACGGAAAAAAAAATCCTATGAAAAATTACATTGGTAACATCGTAATCCAGGACTAGACTCTCAGTATGTTGATTTTTGCGATGCTGCTGCCATCTACAGAATACAATTTGAATTATTGAAAATTACGATGTTATTTAGTAAATTTTTTTTCCGTAAGAGCAAGTGAATAAGGACGCATACTATATGTTTTAATAAAAGAGAGA
>CAJNRD030001124.1:27112860-27132940 GCA_905319865.3 Cotesia congregata
ATCTTTTAAAGCTAAATTTGCGCACTTTACCCTACGGGGGACTGGAGGACGTTAGCTCAAATAAATAAAATTCATTAATATTAATTTCGACTTAATAAAAATTGTGAAAGTGTAGAAGTTTTGGTGTTTATTAAATAAATCTTGAGAAGTGAAATCTGTTTTAAATAAATTCATTTTATAAAAATAAGAAGCCCTTAAGATAAGCAGCCCAATCCATCCACACCCATCCGCTGCTAATACCAACAGAGGGTCCAATCAAGGAGAAGGCGCTAACAGCAGCCACGGAATCACGGATCCGATCCTAAACATTAATCCGGCAAGTAGTAAGTACATCTACTCCTAATTAAAATCCGTGTACAGTCTCAAGCGAAGGCGTGGTAAATTCGTACATCGAAAACGTCCCACAAAAACAATTAAACAACGGAATTAAAACCTCCGTTGCGTATTCTTTAAACTGTTAGTCCAAACCTCCACCGTTTACGCTACCGCTCTAAAAACGCCCTTGGACATAACATTTCCATGTGCCCCGTGTGCCACGTTTGACAGTCACAATGATTACCCGGGAAAAAATGAATTTGCCTAATCATATATAGTTATATAATCACTTATATATAATTAGACCTGAAAATTGGCCAGATCTAATCATATATAATCACATATAATTATTTCTCAAAAAATAAAAAAAATTCACCGTGAGCGGGGATCGAACCGGGGACCTGACGCTCTAAAGACTAACATGCTACCGGTTTACCTACGAGACTTACTGGAAGAGTAAAGCTTGAAATATGTCTCAGTCCGTTCGCGGTAAGAGATAGATCGTGTGAAAGTAGCTCGTCGCTTTTAACGTAATATTAGTGTTATGCCGCATTCAAAATTGATTGTCGGTCATTATCTAAATACAATTTCATTAAATAACTAATAAGTGTTGTTATTTTTGTTCAAAATACTAATAAATATTGTTAACTAAATAATTTGTTTTCTCGAGCACATGGCTAACCCCACAGCGGGTGCGTCCGCTCAGTGCGGTGATACTAGTGATCTCAATGGACCAAATATTACTCTTAATAAGGATGTGCTATCCGATAAAATTTTTAATAAAAATACCAAGGTATTATTGCAAGAAACATCTTATTGGCAAATAAAAGCCCAATTTTACAACGGCAACACAAGTCTAACCTCAAGCATTCCAGAAGCCGGTCCGCGTCACAATCCAGCCAAGCGTCGGAAGATGGTGCCACCGACTTCGAGCATAACAATTTTAAAAGACCGCGCAAAACAGTAAAATTACATAGTGTCCCAAATAAACACAATGTCAACACCGACAACCAATTCATGGTGCTATCTGACAATGAATCATCGGATGATCTCTTAACTAATAATAAGAAAAATCCTAAAAGTAAAAATAAAAGTAAAAACTCTGAAACCAAAACATCGAGTGCAGAATTAAAGAATAAAATAAACGATCAGAAAAGTACGACTAGGGCCGGACCCCCTCCTATTTATGCGCAGATACCAGGTGTCAAACCGACAATAACATTCCTACTCTCTAAAGGAATTTTATTCACCGAATTCACAGTACCTGAATTTGATGAAACATTTACAACAGCATTTCCTGTCAACATAGATATCTATGACTCATGCATCAATGCATTAAAAACAGAGAAGAAACAATACTTCACCTACACACCGCGATACCTCAAAATAAAAACCATTGTTCTTAAAGGAGTACGGGGTGGTTTCGATGAAAAGGATGTCAAAACAGCCCTCGTAAACAAACAGCTAGCCGAAGTTACTATCACCAAAGTCAGCAAAATGATATTTAATAAAGCAAATCCGCAACTATTTCACTTTCTTGTCTCAGCATCAACAGATAGCAAACTAGCATCACTCACCAAACTAAAATCATTATTATCTCAACCAATAAGATGAGAGCGACTAAGGAAGCCCACCATCTTCATATGTAAAAGATGTCAGCAGACAGGTCATTCTAGCACAAATTGTCAACTACAACCAATATGCGTGAAATGCACCGGCGATCACGAGTCAAAAGACTGCAGCTTCAAAAGAGCAGAAGACTAGAATCAATTAAAATACATTAATTGTGGAGAAGCTGGATATCCAGCTAATTATAAAGGCTGCCCTGCCCTAAAACTCATGGCGACGATTAAAAATAACAAGAAAAAGATAAACGAGGCCAAAAAGAAAAAAGTAGTCAATGCTATCAACAATTTTGTTGATCCTGGACACACATTTGTCAACATAATGGACCCTAACACTTCCAGACATTTCCCGCCACTTCCCAGAACTAAGTCGTCGGCAGCTGGAGTTCCTCTAATCTCGGATCGATCATTTTAACAACATGCGCGCCGTCGAATCCAAAAGAACTGTGAAAAACGCATCGTGAAAGTCTCAGTGAAGATATTCTTAGGCAATCGCGTGTAACTGATCCTAACCAAGAGTACTCTGACGATATTTTCAACCAAGCTTTACTGTTGATTGAGGATAAATGCTTATCAATTAATAACAAAGTCCTTAGTCAACTTGGAATGCCAGTATTGATAAAAACCAAGGACAATATTTATGACAGTTATCTCACGAGAGAACAGCTCTTAGATGTGCAGCAGTTACAATATTATGTGGATACTCATGTAAAACTACTGATTCCGGACCAAAAAAATGCTTATGACAAAATCATGCAGCGTATAACAAACCAGATAGGCGGAATTTTTTTTCTTGATGCACCAGGGGGGACAGGCAAAACATTCCTCATTAATTTGATATTGGCGTCCATTCGAATGCAGGAATGGATTGCACTCGCAGTGGCATCATCAGGAATTGCATCAACGCTCTTGGATGGTGGACGCACTGCACATTCACCATTTAAACTTCCCTTAAATTGCACATTCAGCATTTTAACTTCCCATTAAATTTAAACCTAACGGAAACACAAACTTGCAATATTGGCAAAAATTCTGGCATAGTTAAAGTCCTCAAAACGTGTAAAATTATTATTTGGGATGAATGCACAATGGCCCATAAAAAATCACTTGAAGCGCTTGACAAAACCCTGCGTGATTTTCGAGGAAATGACCAACCAATGGGAGGTGCTCTTATTCATCTTGCTGGTGACTTTCGTCAAACTTTGCCGGTTATCCCGCGTTCAACGCCCGCAGATGAGCTAAATGCTCGCCTGAAATTTTCATATCTTTGGAGGAGAATCGAGAAAATCACGCTATCAACGAACATGCGTGTTCATTTACAGCAAGACCCATCTGCTCAAACATTTTTGCAACAACTTTTAGACATAGGGAATGGCAAAATTCCAATTGATCGTGCCACAAATGAGATTCCTTTCCCACAGGATTTTTGTCAAATGCAACCCAATATTCAAGCTGTTGTCGACAAAGTATTTCCAAATTTAACAATTAATTACAAAAATCCGAATTGGCTTTATGAACGTGCAATTTTAGCACCAAAAAATGATGACGTTAATAACCTCAATGAGCAAATTCAATCGAAACTTCCCGGCGAAGAAATCAATTACAAATCAATCGACACGGTAATGGACGAAGATCAAGCTGTCAATTATCCAGTTGAATTCTTAAATTCATTGGAGCCACCTGGAATGCCGCCACACATGCTAAAATTGAAAATTGGATCACCCATAATGCACATTTTCAATTTAAACGCACCTAAGTTATGCAACGGAACCAGATTAACAATTAAAAAATTGTCACCAAATTTAATCGAAGCTACAATCATCGGTGGCAAATTCAAAAGCGAGGACGTACTGATTCCACGAATACCGATGATCTCCAACGATTCACCGTTCGAATTTAAGCGGCTCCAATTTCCTTTGCGTCTTGCTTTTGCAATAACTATCAACAAAGCACAAGGTCTATCGTTGACTATTGCCGGTTTAAATTTGAAAAATTCGTGTTTTTCACACGACCAATTGTATGTGACTTGCTCCCGAGTCAGCACACCAGTATTGGGCCATTTATTGGTGATGAGTGGCCCATGGATCTTGTATCGAAATCGCCAGTGATACACTTGGCCAGTCATTCAGCCAATGGTTGGCCGATCAATAGGTAACCTTCGTTGGCCGATGATCGAATTACATTAATGAGCCAGTAATATTCAATAATCGGCCCATGGATTTCGTATCAAAGGCACTTGTTAGACAATCGGCCAGTCATCCAGCCGATGGTAGACCGATCGATGACTATCGATGGTTTGCCGGGAATTAAAAAACATTTTTAACTCAATCGTAAGCTACAGAAGGTTGATAGTATTTTGAGGATAATTTTCGAGTTATATTATAAGTGGATGAAAAATTAATCTATTATTAATTTTATTAAAAATATTTAAATATTTATCAAAGTATTCATTTACAATATTCATTTTTTTTTATTTTGCTAACATTTTTTTTTATTAACAAAAAGTGATTCTGGTTTTATTTTTCTTTTTTAGTTTAAATATTAAACGAGTTATGTTTTAAATTATTAATTTTTTTTTCTTTGCGACTAGACTATAGATTCATATACTTGTGGACGTTAGTCGAGACTATAGAGATTATAATATATTGTGAGATCTCGCTCCCTACACGTGGTATGTTAAGTGAAATTAAAAAAAAAATTAGAAAAACGGTTCACCCTAAAGGCCATCCCTGCAACTTCCCGCTCATTATGTACTTAAACGCTTCAAACTACACATTACGTTTTTGAGCTCTTTGAGCTCAAAAATATTATTTTTGTGTCAATTTGAGCTCTTCGAGCTCAAAACTCTAATAGCAGTTTAAAGACACAATTTTTTGAATTTTCAAACGGCAATAACTTTTGAATGAATGAACCGATTTTCACGCGGTTGGCGGCAATCGACGCAGTTTTTGAAGCTCCATAAAAAATTTCCAAGTTTAAATCGATCGAGCCATGAATTTCGAAGTTATTACAAAAAAACACTTTTTTCGATTTTTTTCAACAACGATATCTCACGAATGCATCAACCGATTCTATCGTTTTTGGTGGCGATCGATGGGGGTTTTTAAGGTTAAGAGCTGATTAGTTTTTGAGACCGATCAGTTTAGCCAATTCGGAGATATTTTAAAAAAATAAAAAAAAAACAACTTATTTTTTCACTTTTTTTTCACTTTTGTTGCATTTTCTCGAAATCTACCGGTCCGAATCAGTTCAAATTTTCAGGAAATCTAAGTTTAGTGAAGCCCTTTCGAATGACACCAACGGCGATGAAATCGGTCAAGTCGTTCAAAAGTTACAAGAGGGTTTACACACACACACACACACACTCACACACACACACACACACACACACACACACACACACACACACACACACACACACACACACACACACACACACACGAACACACACACACACACACACAGACGTACGGACATCATCGTAAAAACAGTCAGGGAAGCTTCCTGTGACCTTCAAACGTCGAGATCTGATGAAAACTCGATTTTTGTAAAACGGGGTCAAAACAATAACTTCCCGATTTTTGAAAATCTAAGATTTTTAGCGGGAAGTTAAAAATAAAACCGGAAAAACAAATTTTATTTCTTTTCCCTGAAAACTGTGAAATAGCTTGTTAAAAATATGTTGTAGGAAATGACAAGAACAAAGCCAACAGAGATTTAAAATTCTCGCCATGCTGGACACATATATCTCACTTAAAATAAGCGTACTGCTACCAGTTTATAAGTTACAAGTAGCGTGAGTGTGGTCCTGAACCTCCCGAATTACGGAAAACTGGATTGTCGCCCAAGTAGAGTTTAGTTGTTTGTGTGGGAGTTTCGGAGCAAGTAGTTTCGACAAGTCCAGTCCTACATGTAACACGCTATCGTCCCAATATTATATTATGTATTAGAATAGAGTATAAGCAGCAATATAGCAGCCAGAACAAGTGAATCTATTATACTTATCCTGTTGAATGAGAAACTTCTCCTCCCATCCCTGCGCCTTTCCGTGTGTCGAATCGCGCTTTTTAGTCAAACGCAGGGAAAAGGTGCCGCTGAGTTATAAATCTAGCCGCTCGGCTCCTTCATTTCTTTCTCTCACTCTCCCTACTTTTGCCTGAAGTTAACTAAGTATATTCAAGTATATATAATATAAAGTCAAGTTCCTCCATACATATATGTGTTATATGTATTTTACTAAAGGACTAGAATTAGGAGTAAAAGTAGAAGAAGTAGCTGGGGGTCCATGTCCATGTGTGAGGTCTCTTAAATGCTAACAAAATGCTACGGAAACTCATCAGACTGCTCTACACCTTAGGGTCTACCAGGGAAAGATATAATATAATATAAATAATGTGAGAATATGACAATAGAAAAAAATACCCGAGGTTTTTATGCTCCGTTTTGGCTGGTGAGTTCCTGTCAACGCCCGGTGAGAACCATCAGACATTGGTTTCCTTTTTCATTATTCTCTCGACTGTGTCGATTGGTACCAGCAAAACCAAATAACTCAAAAACCATAAATATTAATTTTCGTCCCAAAAGTCACCTCCGCATAAAGCAACACAACCACACAAGGCAACAAAATATTCTATTAAATGTATTACCCAGAGGCAGGAGGAAGGATCTGCACCAAGCTTAAGTACTTGTTATATTTTTGTATTTAATAAAAAGTAATCTTTCAAATCCAAATACTGCTGGGTGGTCTATCGTTTTTACAAGTCATTAGATCTTAATTCATAGCTTTCGACACTAAGTTTTTTTTTTTTTTTTTTTCTTGTATTTATTAAAAAACTTTGGAGTTTAAAGCCTCTATTTAATTACCTAGGTATTGTATATTACTGAACGCAACCTGGTAATTAATTCGACACGTTGGACTAATTGATAAGCAAATCGCTCTTATCAGGCTCTATTATGCGGGACTGTTGTTTGTGATGTCGGAACACGAAGAGAGAATTTTAAGAAAATTTACCCTTTAATTTGGAGTAATATCCTAAGATTTAGATGTTTTTGGACTTTAGAAATAATTAGTGAAACTTTTTTTTAGAAAATTGGAAAATTTATGGACGTAACTAATATAGACACATTTTTAGTCTGCTTAGAAAAGTATAATTTTTCTTTAAATTTAAATGCGTTTATTCAGGATACATGAATTACTAATATTGCAAGAGTGAATTACAAAGTGTTAAACAGTGGACAAGATCTCAATTTTCATTTTTTTGGTCACGAAAAAAGGACACTTGACAAAATTAGTTTCAAATGAAAATTTCACTGGATAAAATTTAATTTTCTATTGAATGTATAGTGATAAAAAAAATTAACTTGATTTAATAGAAAATAATTTTTAAGAATTTCTTTGTCTAGAATTAAACAAAAAAATTTTAATCAGTGTCTAAAAATAAATTTTCGTGTAACTAAATGGATAAAAAATTGTCAATGATAAATAAAGCAAAAATAAAAATGTAAATTTAGGTATCACTTAATCACATTTCACTATTAAATTTTCCGTCTATATACTTGAAGGCTGTCCGCCGATTCTCACCCATCACATAACACATATCACGGGCAGCGAGATCTGGACGTGGACGAGGGAGTCGAGCTGGATATACATATTATAAAACGCAATCCGAAAGTCTTATCCAGCGGAGTGTGGTACCAAAGTATTAGTAGTGTCTGTCGTGGATACATACATGTTCACATATCGTGTATGGTGTGTACGCGGTATAAGGGATTGAGAAAGTAGGGTGGGCGAAGCAAAGGGGGGTGGGCAGGACCCATTAGGCTAATCCTTGGTCGGCGGCTGAGTCCAAAGGAACAGAATAAGAAAGAATAAGAAAGCCTGTGGCTACGTGTCATTCCTGCTCGAGAGCTCGACCGCCGACACCTATACCACCTAGTGCTCCACACCGTGTAGTACATATGTATACATACATAAACATTATTCCTTCCTTGTTCCTCGCTCATTTTAAACTCTAACAACTCAAAACTCAAACTCCGGCGATACCTTTTACTTTACCTACTCTTCAGAGGTGCTCGCCTTCGTCATTTGCGCCGATATCTTAGATATCATCGCGTCTATTTCTTATTACTATTCCTATTCCCTTTTTTATCCATTCCAATACCAACTTACCAACTAAATATAAACACCAACAGACATATTATATTATATTAGATTATACGGAATTCATGAGGTTGTTTAATCTTAAAGAGGGTCGGAAATGTTCTAAATACTTGTCATATTTTCTTCTCATCAATATATTTTTCTACTCCGAAACAACCTGGCCACCTGGGCTTATGCTCGTCCTCATCCTCAGCTAATTAATTCTGTTAATTATATACATTATGATAATGATAATTGATGCTTCTGTTGGGCTTTAATTCTACCAGCTCCGAGTCGGCCTCTGTATAGCAGAGGTTGGCAAAAATAGATATATTTATAATTACTTTTTTTTTTTTACTAAGTATTTAAAAAATTATGTTAAGTGACAAATTTTAGAATTTTTCTTAACAAATATATTCATAAAAAAAAAAAAAAAAAAAAAAATCTACATGTAAAAATTTATTAAAATATATTTTTGTATCAATTTAATTATTAAATAAAATGAAAAATTTGTTAATTTTATAACCATAATTTGTAGACTGATTATAAATTAATTAAAATTTTTTCGAGTGATCAATACTAATTTTAAAAAAATTAAATTGATAAAAAAATATTAAATCATTAATAATTTATTTATTTCATAATTCATATTCAAAAAATTAAGAATGTGATTAAAAAAACTGACTAATTCTTGATAAATTATTATAAAAAAAATATTTCTGCTGACCTCTGCTCCGCAGTCCATAATATTTAAGAGAAAAAACTCATCTGATCTTTCTTATACCTCATACTAGAGTTGGTAAGTTTTAAAATTGGCAAATTTATAAATAATTTAACGAAATGAGCACCACTGTTGACGTGTGGCGGGCGGTCCGTTTGATCTCCGCGGGACTCTGGGCCCTCTTACCCTCTGCCGCGGTGAGTATGTGTAAGCCGTGTGTAGTGTGGATGTGTGAGTAGGCTGATCCCCGGACTCTGGGCTCCGGGTTACCGGACTCTTCGTCCGTGATGCAGTCCACACACTATCGCTGTTATTTTCTTTATTTTTATTACTTTTATTATTATTCATCTTTTATATGTAATAATAATAATAACAACAAATTTTTTTATTTATTATTCTCATAAGCATCAGCTCTTGTCTACCCGGAGCTTGAGCTGCTGGAGCTCGTCGCTCGTCGCCGTATCGTCTGTGAGATCCGATATGCTCCACACATTCTGTTTCAGATTCCGCCACACCTTCTGTTCTGATGACTTCCAAAAACACATTCCTCGATCTTGTCGAGTGTCCACTTCACGGGCTTTAATGTCTCTCAATCTTGTTTATATGTACATATGGCTTTTCAACTCGAGATCTCGGGTTTTTTTTTTATTTTCATGACATGTTTCGTTGATAGAGAGTGTTTGGAGTAGAATTAAAAATATTTGGAAAATTAAAAAAAAATTTTTCGATATAAAATAAAAAATTTTAATTAGATAGTTAATTCGTTTATTATTTAATTTAATTTAGTTAATTTAACGAGTTAGTTATTAATTAGTTTACTTAATTTAAGTAAAATCCAAAAAAAAAAAAATTAATATTGTTATTAATTTTATCAAAAAATTTGAAAAATGTAACAAGATCGATATCCAAGGAGTAAAATTAATATTAAATTTTAAAATGAAAAAAAATGTGTAATTTTAATCGGTACTCGAAAATTTCTATAGCAAATTAATTTGTCGAGGTTTGTTTGTTCTGAACTGAAGAACAAGACAGGAGTTGAAAAAATGAGTGGTGGATATTTTCGAGACACAGAAAGAAGGATAATGCGTAGCCTGTAAGATATTGACACTCCTGTAATCCGTTTGTCGGACGTGTAGGCAACCAGCTCACGCCCACCGAAGATTAAATTTTGCCCAGTATTTTCTTTCTTCTTCTTCTTTTCAACATACGCATGTATCAATGTACGTGTGAAGGTATGTTTGTAAAGCAAACCCCAAACACGACCACGCAATTGCATGAATGGAGTGCAGATAAACAATAATTTTTTTTATACTTTTCGCTGCGATGCATTAAGTATAATTTTTACAACTTACTTTATAAATAAAATTTCTATATAGAAATTTTATTATTAATTAAAAATACTTACCACCACCCAGTATGCCATCAATAGTGTAATCTTTCTTGCCGTCGTCGCCAGTTCTGCCTCCGCGCAAAAGTCTGTTAATAGAGCTGAGACTCGGTGGATCGGTGAAGCCCTCCTGCACAAATAAAGTTAGCATGTCTTGTTAGAAGTAGTTTGATGAATCGACAATCATTATTTATCATTTCATTTTATATTCTTCTCTCTTAGACTTTATTCTTTCTCTAATGCGATAAAGTGGCTGGCTAGTGATTGATCATTTTATTATAAAATAAAATTTAATTAAAATCAACAAAAGGTTTTTCGGAATTAAGAAAGTGCGTGCAGGTTTTTAGAATGATTTTCTCAATATATAGACATGCATTTAATTTTATATTATGACTTCTCAATTAATTTGGCAAGGTATGAATTTTTGGGGGTTAAAATCATCGCTAATATATTTCCTTTACTGTATTTTTTTTTTTTTTTTTTAATATTTGTCAACAATTTTTTGGCTAAAAATATAAAAATGTGTTAATACTTTAATGTTAATCCATAAAACTTATTTTTAAATTGATTACTTTTAAAGTTAATTATTTAATCATTTAATCATTGAATATAAAATTATTTTGATTTAAATATACAAATTCTTAAATTAAATTTACTTAAACTTACAATAATTTTTGAAGTTAATAATATTTATACTTAATTCAAAATAATTCTCTTGGATAAAGATTTTTTTTCTTTGATCAAGATAATTTTTTTATCAGTGTAAAAATATAAAGTCTTTAACTGCACCCGGTAAAATTTTATCTGCATGGGAAAATTTAAAATTTAGCGACCGTTAGAACTATTTAAGATTCGCTAACACTACCTGTGTTAAATTATAAACATTTTTACCATTTAGCAGCACGTTTATGGGCCATTAAACCGCGTAGGTATTTATTTATATTTTATATTTTATTAAATAAATTTCAAAAAATTCCAAACGAACGTAAATAGGTTGTAATAATAAAAATAAATAAAAACATTAAAATAAATTAACACGCAGCTAAATTAAATGAGTTTTCAATAGACTGGTTTGAAGGTAATAAACAAGTTACAAGTACCAAGTTAGAGAATAAATGAAAAAAAAATAATGAAAGAGCAGTAAACGGAGTAAACAATAAAAAATAGCAATAAAATAATAAAATAAAATATTGCAAAATGATTAAGTCTGCAGATATATCGAGTAGACGTACCGTGTACGTACGGATACATCGCGATCGGGAGATTCGATCGTTTATCTCATCTCTTATATCTCCGATCGCGGCATATAGTATCTCAGAAACAATAACGATATATCCCGCGTGTCGATGAGAGAGATCGCTTATAGACAGTAAAGAGTTAAGTCTGGAGTCTACAGTAAAGTCTGGCGTGCTCTTTGTCTTGGTCTCGGTCTTGGTTCTACCAGGGCGATGACAGGGCAACAGAGACGGAGATAACTGCCTCGGGGAGAACTACGCGGACCCCAGGAACGCCTCCTTACAGCATTAAATGCCGTATTAATGCCGACCACAGTCGCTGCCTCTCCTCTCTTTTTCTCTCTCCTTTTAAAAACTCTTTCATCCAACTCTAATGTGATGCTTATACCTTTTACCTCATGCCTCACTTTTCTCGATCCTCTTCCTTCGTAAATATACACACGTGTATTTTTTACTCTTACTCACACACTTGGGCACTCTCCGATATGCCTATAGCTCTTGCAACGGCAGATACGTCTTTTCGGTGAACGGTTTAGGCTATAAGCTACATGCCTTTTTTTATCCCGCTGCAATTTATCTCTTTATCAACGGATCGAACTTTACTTTTCTGCTGGATTTGAATTTAAGGATTGACTTTTTAGAATTTGTGGAAATTTTATTTATTTTTACGAATATTTAACATTATAATTATGGAGAATTAAAATTTAGAATTGGACAAGAGTATTTGCATTGGATGGACTTTTTATAAAAACTTAAGTTCAATTTTTATAAGTTAATCAGTTAATTATTTTTATTAATACAAGTTTAAAGTTTTTTTTTTTTTTTTTTTTTTTTTTTAATGCTAACGCGGTCCCGTTCCAGTCATCCCTGTAACATCTATAGGGAAAGGAGAGAGGACGATGTTTAGTCGGTATTGTTGCAAAATATTATTGACTTCTGAATCCGACATACCCAGGCAAACACCTAGCCCTAAAATACGTAAATGTATTTTACCTCCTCTATAAAAAAAACACACACACACACACCGTCGTACGGACATCATCGTAAAAATAGTCAGGGAAGCTTCCTGTGACCTTCAAACGTCGAGATCTGATGAAAACTCGATTTTTGTAAAACGGGGTGAAAACAATAACTTCCCGATTTTTGAAAATCTGAGATTTTTAGCGGGAAGTTAAAAATTTACTTATTTCATTCAATTATTTATTGTGTCGCACAATTATTATCGAATAAAAAAACATTATGAATTATAGTCTGTAGACGGTAATAATGGCGATAATTATAGTGGAGTTAGAGATGAGGTGAATAAATTAGAAGATTTGGAGGTTAACCCATTTAGAAACTCCAGGTTTGAATTACTTTCAAATACTATTGATCACAGTGATCAAGTAATTGAAAATAATGGTGAATTTAATCATTGTGCTAGTGATAATATAGTGATAGTGATGGTCATAATATTGATGATGATAATTGAATTGTTCAGAAACTGGTAAAAAAATACATAGCGTTGGAAAGCTTAACTTAAGTTAAGTATAACTAAATTCAGCAGTACTAATACGTTTAAATGTATTGGAGGTAAGTTTCTTGACAAAATATTTTTCAATTGCTAATAACCAAAATTTTTAACTTCATATTAAGAAAATTAAATAATTTTTTTCAGCTGTCATCCGTGAGAAATTTCCCGACCAACCAGAAGCAGCTAAACTAAGAACCTTAGGAATGCATCAAGCTCTCGAATAATCTCAAGACACTTGAAGTTGAAAATTTTCCTTATCAATAAGTTATTAACAAAAAAGTATTAATTTTTATCTCAGTTTGTTCGTTATATTTTTAAAATTTATAATATGCGATTTTATTAAAAATAGCTTCATATATAAAATTAAGTGATATAATTATAATTACTTATGAAATATTGAAATTTACTTATCTATGTTGACTAATGATAATATCGAATTTCCCAATAACATTAAGAAACCTAGACTTGAAAATTTTCATGATGGCAACAAAAAATTTATGAGAGAATTTATTTTAATCTCTGTTTTTTAATTATATAAATAATGTAGTATTGATTACATATAAGTATGTTAAAATTTATTTATGTTGATTTATTATAATAAATATTCAGTAACGTTTTAAACTTAATTATTTAAACTATTACAAGTTTTATTTTTGAAAAAATTTACTTTTCAGATTTTACGTCGTATTCTAAATTCAGAATTCATTATCTATGGGCCGTCTTTAATTAATATCATGGGGCCATTCTAGTAGAACATGTTCGGCTAATGATAATTCGCCATAGCTGGGCCATAATATTTGTCAATGCTCGGCCGATGATCGTTCGACATGGCTGGGCCGATGATAGATTGCCATGGCTGGGCCCAAGTTAGGTTCCAGCCGTTACCCGTTGAACGGCCTATTTTGGTTGCCATTACTGTGCCAGGCTAGTATGCTTGGCACCCAATCATGGCCCGACAGTTGGCCATTCATAAAACCCTACACGGGTACTCCAAATGAAAAAACGAAAAATGTAGTCTACCCGCTGGCCTTAAGAATAGTTTTAACGAATTAATAAGCCTGCTGTGTGAAATGGTTACTGCTCATATTGTATACATTTATAATTACTAGCTCTGTGTTCTATTGACTTAATTTATCTTTGTTTTTTTTTATTCATAAATTGAAACAAAAGACTTCTATTTGTCATTTACATCTGATGAAATCATCTTAACTGGTTTTTAATAATTATCTACGTACTTTATCTTATTTCTGTTGTTTATATCCATCACATATTATTGTTATATCCAGCGTTGCATGATATAAGCTAGGGTCTCCTTTTTCGCGCTGCAAAGTGCAGTGCTTGCAAAATTTGGAACCGGTTCACTCATTACAGACGCTACGCGGTTTAGACGCCGCCACGTCTTACTAAAAAAATTACCTTCCTGACCAATCAGAAAATCGGACTCCCTTCCGGAGTCGCGATTTACCGAGTCTTTAAAAACTCTAAGAAAAAGCGGACCGGTGTTCAGTTCAATTTGAAACAAGAAGCAGTTATTCTTGTTGAACCCGAGTGGGTCCGATACCTCGACACGTATCGGCATGAAATTTATTTAAATATTCCCCGGTTACCTTTTCGATTTCCTAAAATATTTTCTCCTTACGCGTTAGAGCGCCCTTGAGTTTGTATCAAGAGCCTCGTTGTATTGAGTGATACGGTTCCTTATAAAAATTTATAAACTATATTTTAACGGCGAACATAGTGATTGTTTGCCGGAGTCGCTACTCCGGTTCCGAACTCTCTATTTTGTAAAATTTAGAACTAAGTGAAATTGTGTACTAAGTACAATATAACAGTGAAAACATGAATTATAAATTGTTTTAATTTTATTAGTGTAAGTGTCCAATTCCTCAAAAATTTACATCATCTTTCCTGTCAAAAGTTCGAGAGCCCATTCGGGTTGTGTTCGCGAACTCACAAAAATATAAAATCCTTACAGATTTCTGTAAGGAAAAATCAACGTGGTGTAGTGAGCCTCTTTATCTCTCGGAACCACGCTATAGAAAATTATTTATTATTTCGGACATAACATTATTATATTATTATTTTAATTCTTTAAAAAAAAAAAAAAACAATTTAATTTTATATTCTATTTTTTAATAAACTTTATTTTGGAAAAAATCCCTAATTTTATTTTGAAATTAAATTTTATCTTTTAAATCATTTATAAATATTTCAAGTAAAAATAAAAACAATAATAATGTCATATCGATTAAGTTTGGAAAAATTACACAGTTTTGCGGATAAAATATTTGGAGACACTAATTGGTCCTACAATATCATTAACCAAGTAATTGGTGAGTAATTAAATATAAATAAGTGTTGGTGCCTTACTTTACTCCATATTATATTCTCCTTTATACTCCATACTTTACTCCATAGAAGCATATGGAGAAGTGAGACAGGTGAAAAATTATTCCATTAATTTTACAATTTAAATGTTTTTTAACTTTTCGCTAAGAAAATTACAAGTTTCAAAAGTTGAAGAGCTTTACAATGTTTTATTTTTTTTTTTTATTTAATTTCGTTGAATTTCGTAGGCGTCGTTTTGTGAAGCTTTTTAAAATACGTTGATGTCTTTTTTACAAATCAGACCTTTGATTATTTATGAAAGAACAAAGATTAGCAAAGCAAAAAGAATTGCAAGAGATTTGAAAGACCAAAAGTATATATTTTTAAAGTTAATATACCATAATAAATATGAGTTTAATTATCATGGATTTTATATTAATTATTACAAAATAATCAATAGTTAGTCTAATATTTTCTAAAACTATTAAATAATAGCGTAATAAATAATTAAAGTTTAATTTATAAGATTAAACTTCATATTTATGTAACAGTATATATATACTATTATATATTATATTGTATCACAATATATTTAATAATTATGTATTTTTTCTATTAAATTTGAAGATAAGTGAGAAAGATTTAAAGGAAATTGAGCCTGACAATATTTAATTTTACTGTCGAACGAGATCATATGAACTACTTAATGATCTTGAGAGATCACTCTGAATTGTTCATTTTTAAATTTCATGAACATCAGGTAGAGTCATTATAATTATTCTTTATTTGTGCTCAATATTAATAGTTTAAAAATACTTATTGCTTCATAAGTATGTATTAATGCCCTTAATTCACAGATAATTCACATTTACCACGCCCAAGCCATGTGTCGTACTTTTATTTCTGACATTAACTTGCGCCTGATATGTTTTTGTATAAATGATAAGAATGATATTGTATTTACTGATATGTACATGGGTGTAGATAATGATCTTCACCCGCTCGAGAAGAGAATAGAAGATAATGAATACGGAGAGAAATAAATGATTTAATATATTATGAGACTTAAATTAAAAATTTAATGATGTAAGTTTATTGTTTAAATAAAATAAAGCGAAATCTAGCCCGGCGAAGCGGGCTGGGTACGCTAGTAGTTATTATAAAATTTGGATCCTGGATTGTTGATCATGATGAAACAACTGTTGTGTGAACGGTACCAGTAGTTACCCAAGCGTCACAAAAAAGATGTTGACTTTTTGATAGATTTCACTCAACAAGAAGTTGAAAAATTAATAATCGTCAACTTAAATTCAATAAAACATAAACAAAAACTATTTTCTCCTCGACGGAGGCGGAAAGCGGCATTTTCGTTTAGCGCAGCGGGAGCAAAATTGACGCTTACCGTCCGGAGGGGAGAAAAAAAATTTGTGCCGCATGGGTATATTCAATAAAGCGATTAAAGCGGGAAATTTCAAAATATTTGAATGTTCTCTGTCATTGTAATTTTTTTTTATTACTTAATTTTTACGTAATTTGTTTTTGATTGATTAATTTTCTATTTATTTATATCAAACTTTGTATATGAGACTGTTATTTGAGTATAACTTGTCTTGTAAAACTATTATTGACCATTTGGTATAAAAAATACAATTTTTTTTATACGCCCTTTTACCTTTAAGTAGTACTTTTCTTAAAGGTGAAAGAACGTATGTCTTGGGATACGGCCTTTCAGCTTTAGGAAACCAACTTTTTTTTTCACAGATTTTTACATTTCAGACAATTTCAAACCGAATGGCAAAAAAAATTTTTTTACACGCCCTTTCAGCACAAATCCCTATTAACCCTTATATTAGCTATAAGTCCTTTTACCTTTATGCACGCGATTTGTAGTGGCTACTTCTAACCATAGAATTTTTCGTAAAAAACAATCTATGCAGCTATGTATAGCGAAGCCGAATTGTTTTAACTTATCGTAGCCATCAAGGTGCCACAAGAAATCCGGCCCTGGACTTAAGTATTGTCTTCGACGTAACTTATTTCCTAATCTGTTAGCAACTCCAATTGGATCCACAATCTTTAATATTTCGTAAACAGTATCTCTTTTGACTTTCAGATGATACTGCATTTTTAGTTTACTCCATAAGCTTCGGTAACCTAAATTATAGCCCCATGAACTTCTTCTTTAATAGTAGAAATGATTTCTTCCATTTTCGACTCCTTGAAATATTTCCTCTTCCGTCTCAATGCAGAAAGAATTCTCTTATTGGTGCTGGTGGATTTAGAAATTCCATGTTTATTTAACAACAATTCACGTATTTGAATAATTGTGTAATTTTCGTGAAAGTATTGTTTTATTAAATTTTCTAACATCCCGGGAAAAAAAAGATCAGGACTGATCAGACCTGTTCATATCTGATCAGGCCTGAAATCCGACCTGATCAGGCCTGTTCATGTATGATCAGGCCTGAAATTAGGCCTGATCAGACCTATCCATGCCTGTTCATGTCTGTTCATGATTTGCCCTCTTAAATGATATTTTAAGTCTGGAAGAAAAATTTTATCGAACTATAGACTGCAGTTCTATTTTTTAAATTAATTTGTTCCGTATGACGTATCAGTTTCTATCCCCTTATAAATTTTAAATGTACAACTTTCATCAAAAATTTCGGCTTATATAAGCGTGAACTTTTCAATTTTCCATGCCAAAACGATGATTTTTAACGATAAATTTTGACGCAATGACAAATTTTTTTACTGTGTTCCATTGAATACGCGAAAAATAAGATTATTTAGTAAAAGTTTGAGTTTGATAGCGTTAAAATACCAAAATATATCAGTTGATATGGATAAGTCCTTTCAAGGTATCTGTTATTATCTTAAGCTACGCCTTGGTCCATTGCAGTAGTGTCAAAGGCTGTTAAATTAAAGAACACACAAATAATTCTTTATTTCCTATACGTTTTAATTAAAAAAAATGATGTTGTGTCGTGAGACACCAGGTAGGAACGAAGTTCCTTCGGCTAATGTAGTGTTATGTAAAGAAATTTTTCTTTACATAGTTATTAATTATAAAAAATCGAGTATAATTTTATTTAAATTTTAACGATTGTAAAAGATAATTCGAGTGTGGTCATTAAGTGTCTCGTTCGATCTTTGCAAAAGGCCCAGGGAAATTCCCGTAATTAGTCTGAGGGCTCAGGTATTTTAAAGAGATTAAATAGATAAATGGGAGTTTTGTTATACGTAAGCAAACTCACTTATACTTAAAATAAGAAATACTTAAGTAATGATAAAGAACAAGATAAAAGATTTATTTTAAACCGAAAGATTTTAGAATAACTTAATGACAGAATTTTAGTGTTGAGAAAAATATTGAAATAAATTTTAATATTGCACTTTCCGAAATAATTTTTAGACAACAAAATTAAATATGAAATGAAAAAGGAATAAAAAAATTGAACTTGGAAGTTAGATAATTAAAAATAAACAAATATTAAACAATTAAATTCTAAAATAATACAACAAATTTATAAAACGACAGAACAGAAATATTTCTACAAATAAATAATTAAATTCAAGGAAACGTAAGAAATGTTATATTCGAGTACATATTTATTTATACGATTTTAATAAATAAATTAATGTAGACAGTACAAATGTATGTCTTTGTCTATGCGTAAATGCGCTTACGTATACACAAACACATAGATGAATAATAGAACATAAGAGTAAGTGAGAAAGTATGTTGCACTCAGACCCAAGTAGAGGGACTCATACAACATTTTTAGACAAATTTAAGAGAGAGGGTAAGGGCCCGAGAAAATAGACAAATAATTGGACATTTGTTTCCCCCAATGAGTGGAAATTAGTTACGCCCTAAAATTCGACACCTCGCAATTGTCACCAAAAAAAAATCTCTCTCGTTGTTCTGACGTCCTAATGTTAACATCGTACATAGTTTAAATAAGTCTCAATAGACCACGTGTAAATCTATTGTATAAAAAGTAAAACATTTGTAAAGGTAAAGTGAAACCAACTAAAATAAATTAAATCAACAAGGTTCATCAATTTTTTATCAGGTATATTTTAAATTATTAATATTTGTGAATTATTAATATTTGTGAATTTGGTAATATTGTAAAATCGTTATATGAAAGAAAAGTTAACTTCAATCACTGTGTAATAATTGTAACTATTGTAAATTAACTAATGATATTAATTTTGGATTTAAACAATATATCTATTAAAATTATTCAACTACATCAATTTATTCAAACAAACCTATCTTTCTCAATAAATTAAAACTCGGAAGTTCCCGGTTTATTAGCCTAACACGGTAGGACCAAATACTTAAACACATTAAATATTTTAAATATAAAATTAATTAATTACCCTAAATTAATATTTTTTACATAACAGTAGAATCGACACAAATTGCAAAAAAAATCGTGCTCAATTTTATGTAGATTTTCTTGATTTTTCTCTTAAATTTTGCTGATTAGTTCTTATTCAAGTACAAGAAAGTATTTAGGAAATTCAGTATTTTAGGAAATAATAAATTACTTAAAATAAAAAAAAGGCCATTCGGCAGCCGAAATGAAAGTAGATTTTTCAAATAAAGAAAATTGATTTTTAATAAAATAATATAATAACACTAACAATGGATAACTTAATTAATGAATTAAAAAATAACTTCAATAATGAATTGAAAACTATTTGGAACAAACTTTGGAAAAAAAATTATCTTGTGAAGAAAAAGTTTCTAAAATATTTACCAAAGAATTGCAAAGATTATAAGATTGTATTTATAAATGTTC
>CAJNRD030001124.1:27135488-27146681 GCA_905319865.3 Cotesia congregata
CTGCAGGTTGCTAGTAATAATAATAATAATAACTTGGTGGTAGACATAAACTGAAAATTAAAATTAATTTTTTTTCACTCTAAATAATATTAGAAATTACTTTTATTTAATATAAATATCAATTTGATAAAATATAAATTCTGATGGTAATAATTATCATCAAAGATTGTATAAATTATTAATTTGATTTTAAAAATTATTATCAAGATATTTAATCTAATTATCTTAGATATTTGAAAATACAATCTTATAGTAATATAAAAGATGGTAAAAATTACCATATTGGTGGTAACTGTAATAATTTATATCGTATTTATAATAATAAAAGGTAGTATTCGTCACTATCGAAGTATTTTAGAGCTTTTTACAATACTCAGATGATAGTATTTACCATAAAATTCTCTCCGTGTATATACTATGCATTGGCGGGGTGGAGTGGTAATAGAAAGAGAAGGGATGAGAGAACGAAAAGAAAGAGGGAGAAAGAGAAAGGTATTATACACTACTCGTCTGTGTATGCGACTGTCGCGCCTGCGCACGTCTCATTTAACGGTTTTATTCCACGCAATTTTCTTACGGTTTTACTATCACATTTTTTTCAGTTCGGTCACGCAGCAAAATCCCTATCCCCTCCAAGCCTGCCGTAAGGAACTTCGTTCCAAAAACTTCAATTTTTAAAGAAAACAATAAAATTATAATTACGGAATAAACCTTGAAGAAATTTTTTTTTACTTTACATAGAACCATATGTTAATGGAGCGAAAAAAATACATAGCCGTCCCAAATAAATCACTCTAATTCGCTCCGAGGGCAACAGGGCTAGCGCTCGAGGTGACAATTTTAATAACTTCGTACCCAGAAAATCCCATGTTATTTCCCATAAGACGCGACATCTGCGATAAAAATCGGAACTTCACTCCCACTCACGGATATACACAGACGCGTAATACACTTACATTTTCTGTGAGTGTATTAGTTGCCCTCGGAGCGAATATACACAGTAAAAAATTTTGCGTCATTGCGTCAAAAATCTTAGTGTTAAAAATTTTTGTGTTAAATATTTAACAATTTCATGTGTAAATTCAACATTTATTCAGTTAAATCAACACAAAAAAGTGTCAAATATTTAACATAAAAATTTTTAACACAAAATTTTTTGACGCTATGACGCGAAATTTTTTACTATGTATAATTAATTATTAATAATTAATAAATTAAGTATAGAACTCGGTTAACTATAAGGATAAGTCATGTATAAAAATTAAGTTACTTAAAGTAGTTTGAAAGGTGCACTAGAATTAAGATAAGTCATTGGGTCAATAGGTAAAGTATCAGTCTGAAGAGCGCAACGTACATGGTTCGAATCCCCGTCGGCACCAATCTTTTTAACTTTCCGCTAAGAAAATTGAAAATTTTCAAAAATCGGGAAGTTATTGTTTTTACCCCGTTTTTCGAAAATCGAGTTTTCATCAGATCTCGACGTTTTGAGGTCCTAGGAAGCTTCCCTGACTATTCCCGCGACGGTGTCCGTGCGGCTGTATGTGTGTGTGGTGTGTGTGTGTGTGTGTGTGTGTGTGTGTGTGTGTGTGTGTATAAACCTCTTATAACTTTTGAACGGCTTGGCCGATCAATTCCAAAAACTAATCAGCTCTTAACCTTGAAAAACCACGTCGATCACCGTTGGACCGGTCAAAATCGGTTGATTAGTTCGTGAGATATCGAAAACGAAAAATTTCAAAAAATCTCTTAAATGGCTTCACCGATCACTTCCAAAAACTAATAAGCTTTTAAACTTGGAAAGATACGTCGATCGCTGTTGAACTGGTTAAACCACGTCAATTGCCACCAGTCCCATCAAAATCGGTTGATTCGTTCAAGAGTTATCGAAAACGAAAAATTTCGAAAAAAAGTGTTTTTTTCACATAACGTCGAGATTTCTTTTTGCTCATTGTTGACGAAATAGAATAATTTCAAGAGCCCAAAAAATCACGTCGATCGTTACCAAGAACGTGAAAATTGGTTGATTGGTTCGTGAGTTATCGTTGTCGAAAAAATTCGGAAAAAGTGAATTTTTCAAATTTCTCTAAGATTTTCGGTTCGATCAGTTTGTGTTTAAAAGTATATCATAGATTCTGACAAAATGCGTGGAATACTGCCAACCACGTGAAAATCGATTCTTTCATTTAGAAATTATTGCAGTTTAAAAATTCAAAAAATACTGTTTTATTAAACTTCTATCAGCCTTTTGAGCTCGAAGAGCTCAAAAGCATACAAAAGCTATTTGTTTGAGCTCGGAGAGCTCGAAATAACACATAAATTGTATTTTTGAGCTGGAAGAGCTCAGAAACGTCATAAGTGCAATCTCAAGCGTTTAGGTATGGAATTGGCGGAAAGTTGCAGGGATGGCCTTTAGGGTCAACCGTTTTCCAGATTTTTTTTGGAGTTTACTCCTTAAGAATCGATTTTCATATATAAGGCGCCCGGTATGAGAAAAATATGAGGGGTAAAATCTACTGATGAATGACCTCGTTACGTTTTTGGTACGCAACCTCTATTTTGCGCAAACTTTCTCTTTTTAGGCGCGAGCATTCAAACGTTCACGGGGTATGTTGCGGGTCAGCTTACGCATTAAGTATACCTAGGGTAGAAGTACCATTTTTGGCCACCTTAGCACCGTTTTTGGCCAGTTAATATTTGAATTAATTTATAAAAAATTAGAATATTATATCCATATTTTTGTTAAGTGTTAAAAAGTTTATATTAAAACAAATTGAGTTTGTAATGGTTTATTAATATAAATTAATTTCTATTGTTTATTTGAACAATAAATGGCCATAAACGGTACAGTGGCCACAAACGGTACTTCTACCCTATATATGTTATTAGTTATTAGTAATAACTTATTACTATATAAAATATATAGGTATATAATATATACAGCCGCGCATATTAATTTAAATAGGTATTCAAGTTTATAGTTGAATTGAAAATTGTAAATTCGGCCGTTTCTAAAGTCTAAATGTTGAAAATCTAAAATTATGCTCTTTGTCAAATTTACTAAACCTAAAAAAAAGACTGCTAATGTGGACAAAAAGAATATAACGCCAAGTGTAAGTTGAGCGTAAAGTAAAAAATGACAAAGAAAAAATCCGCGAATTTTCGAAAAAGAACATCTAAAAAGGCAGTCACTTAAAAACAAAAAATTCAAATAAAATGCTGCATTAATAAAATAATGCCAATCTGACATAAGCTAATTTATGAAAATGATTCTAAAGAATAATTCAAAGTAACAAATAAACGAAAAAAAATATTGAAATTTGAAAATATTGTCATTTCTCAAACAATATGATTTTAAATATTGAATTTCCGTAAAATTGAAAATCGTAAATATTGCGGAGGTTTTATCGTAAATTTTATATTTTATTTATAATTGATATAAATATAAATTTATATCAATTGATATTTATTTCAAAATTGAGAAAATTACTCAATGAATAAAAATCAATCTATAGATGTGTCATGCATACTCTAAGTAATATAAGAAATACATTCATTTACCCTTATTAACTAATCTATTTATTTTATAATCGTTCGTAACGAGTAAACTCCAGTCGTGCGTCGGAGCTGACACACACTTTTTTTTTTATGGACTTAATCGAGTCAGGCATGAACAGATCTGATCAGACATGAACATGCCTGGCCAGGTCTGATCAGACTCGGTCATTTTTCATATCTGATAAGACCTGAAGACTCATGCCTGTTCATATCTGATCAGATCTGATCATTTTTTCCCGGGATGGTGAATTTTTCAAATCTTCTTGTACAAACAAACAGTTGCCTAATAGTCTCGCTTATCTAAAGAATTACCTGTAACTGACATATTCATGATTGATTGATTGCTTTGGATTTCTGGCATTATTCATTACTTGGTATTATAGCATATTATTCATACTCAAAAATTACAAGATAATGTTATAAACTCCAAATACTAACTTTTAGAGTTAAAGAAATATTTTTAAACGGTTTATTTACTTTCACTAGAAAATAAAACGCGCTTTTCGCGCTTCTGTCAAAATGTTTATTATCGACAATTTAATTAATCAATATTTTTACAAATTTTACTCATTAATATTTAACCGTTGCCATGGTAACCGTTGCTATAGTAACTGTTGTTATGGTAACTGTTGCTATGATAACCATTGCCAAAAAAGGTCACCATAGCAACGAAAAGCGACAACAATGAAAACGTCACATCAACTTTTTAATAAAGGATTTTAATGCATTTTATATTGACTATAGAGTTTACAATTCTTGAGTGATTTTACTAAAACATAATATATTTATTTTGTAAACTATTGCTAATGATAAGCTTAAAGATGATACAAATTTATTGATTAGTATAGTTATTTAAATAAGCTTCAATTTGCATATCTTCATTTATTCAGTCAATCAAATTTTACCACTACATCATTTTCATGGAAAAAATTCGCCATAGCAACCGTTACCATAGCAACGGTTACCATAGCAACGGTTACTATGGCAACGGTTACTATGGCAACGGTTACTATGGCAACGGTTACTATGGCAACGGTTACTATGGCAACGGTTACTATGGCAACGGTTACTATGGCAACGATTACTATGGCAACGGTTACTATGGCAACGGTTACTATGGCAACGGTTACTATGGCGACGGTTACCATAGCAACGATTACCATGGCAACGAAAAGCGACAACAATGAAAACGTCACATCAACTTTTTACTAAAGGATAATAGAAAATTTTAACCGGTAATAACCTCTTGGCAAAGATATAAGTAATATTTCAAATTATATTTATTATTTATGACTAAATTAGATATTGAGAACGACGTATACATTCATAATTAATATAAATTTTTAATTATTATCCAATCACTCAATTAATTGATGTTGCACGTTTATTCACTTAATGAAGTATAATAGTATCGAATATTTTGCCGTTGACTACGAGAAATTTTTCCGTTTTAAAAGAGAGACAAAAATAAACATAGTTTATGTTATCGCGAGTCGATAGGGTAGATGTCTGCATTTTCGCGCATATGTGCACATGTGGGTGTGTGCACATGTTAGAAGTAGTCGTGTGGACTTGTGCAAATATTGAAAGTGGCTGTGAGCGGCGCTACTCAGCTATAAGTCTACCGTGAGCCAACCTGGCTTCCGTACGCAATTTCCCCCTCTACACTGTGCTTCCGTGTTAGGGATTGATCCTCAATTTGCTCTGTGAGACCATCATTCAGTTTCTGTTCTTGAACTTGAGCACTTAAAGTCGAGAAGATGGAAATTTTTATTGATTTTGAAGGCTTCTACACGCTTGATGGATCTTTTATTGTCAAAGAGCTTGCTGTTATCTCGCTAAGTGATGAAGTGGATTTTTTGAGTTCTGCTGCGCTAGCAACTTTCGAACCACTAGCTGAGTACACCAATGAATTCATGGTCTTGGAGACCAAAGATATTTGGTTGAGAAACCATAGTATTAGATGGGATGAAGGATCATCCTTATATACAGAATTCTCAAGCACAAAACATACGTTCATGTTTTGGGTGAGGAAAAAAAACGTTGGCTTGAAAAAGTAATTAACTTTTCATCTGAAATAATTGATCTATCAAAAATGAGATTTATCAACCATCTTGAAGACTTTGATCTTATCCCACCGTGTCTCCTGAAAATAAAACACTCAAGGAAACGCAATTATGCCTGTGCGTTTGAAACAGTGTAAAGAATGAAGCGTTGGTTTTTCAGCTCTTGGGGTTAGAATCCATCGCTGCTCTCTTAAATCAAAATAGTGACTAGGGTCCACTATAGAGACTATTCACTATTTTTCCAGTGCAGAGTAGATCACTAATTCAATTAGTGGTATACTTTTCACTACTACAAAGTGAATAGTCACTATTTCATAGTCGAAAGTCACTATTTCGATTTAAGAGAGTGGAAAAGTCATTACAGCTTTTTTGACAGCTCCAGTCTTTAGTCAAGATGGATCCACAAGTTGTCAGTTCTAATGGATCCCCACATGAAATTATGACTATTGAAATCTCCACATACCATGTATGGTTTAGGTAGTTGGGAACTTAGCTTGTTTAACTCATCCACTTCTAGTTTTCTGCTGTTAGGTAGGTAGACGTTGCAGACTGTGATCTTGTTTGGGCATTTAATAGAAACTGCGACTGCTTCAATTGTGGTAATTAGTATAATAGGGTTGTATGGGATATTGTCTTTAATATAAATTGCTACTCTGCCACTTGCATGTGTGGTTTCGGTTTTTGTAGTGACATTCAAAGCCTCGGATTTTGCTGTAGATATCTAATTTGAAGTTAGTTTCCTGGAGACAAATTATTGATGGTTTTCTGTGTGCATTGAGTAATTTCAGTCTTTGGCTTCGTCTTGAGAATCCGTTGATGTACCATTGCATTATCTCCATCAAGTGTCGGTTTTTAATTTATTGTCTGGTTAGGAGTAGGAGTGGTTTTAGGTTGAGGTTTTGTGTTTAATAGGGCCTTACTTAGCTCATTTGCCTTTAGTTTACCTATTACTCTGCTGGCGTTGTTCTTTAACCTTCTGGTTGGCATTGAACTATAGAGTTCCTGAATCAATTGTGATTAGTGATGTGGTTTGGCTTGTATATTGGACTGTAATTTACTGATATCATTTGTTCTTTTGGTGTTTTCTAGAAAACTTTCAAGTTGCAGGATTGTGATGGGGTAGTTTTTGTCTTTAAGGTCTAATTCACTTGTGTCATACCAGAATTTCACTTCAAGCTCCTTTTTTAACAGATCAGCTTTTTTTTGTTAGGTTTTTCTCCAGTTTCCTGTAGTCCCTCCATGTCAGAGCCTTTGGAGGACGTGAATAATTCAGCATCTTATTCGTATTTGCCTTCTTCAGTACCCGGTTTTCTTTCCTTCCTGGTTTCTTCGTTGTTGTCTTCTTCTATGGACAGAGGTCTTTTGCGACTTGCATAAGCTTCTGTGGTCTCCATTAGTTCAACTTGTATTTTGTTGTTATTATTTGTATTGAATTTGTTGGATCTTAGGGGAAGATCAGGGAAGCGAAAGTCGTTGAATTCTTGGTGTTGAATAGTGTTTTCTTCCTGTGTTCGCGGTTGTTTTGATAGAATCGATGGTGAGATCTCTATAGATTCTTGAGGTAGGTCAGGTCTGTTGTTGTTTTCATTGTGTGGGTATTTTCTTGCAATATGCCCTTCTTTTTTGCACAAGAAGCACATTACCGTGTCTGTTGATGGGTAGATGTAGTATTTAGTTTCTTCGTGTTCAATTTCAATTACACTTGGGAGTTTGTCAAGGATAACTGGCTCAATAAATGTTTGGCGCCTAAAGCTCATTATATGAGCATACTGAGGGTGACCAGCTCTAATAAGTGTTATATTAGATACTATTTTAATACCTAATTCTTGGAATTTTTCGAGTAATAGTTTATTAGGGATTATTGGGTGTACATTGGATATTACTATTCTAGTGTGTCTTGAGATTAATGGCCTCACCGCTAAGGAACGTTGACTGACTTTAATAACTTTGATGGCGTCTATTAAATTATCGGCAATTTCTTTTGTTAACATGTAGATATACATTTTTCCGTTCGCGATTTTGGACGCGAATCTGATGTGTGTTGGGCTTGTTACCATGGCTACTGCATTTATGTATTCGTTAACTGTAAGTCCTTCAATCGCGTCAGTAATAATCGCTTGATTTTTCTGTGGTAGAACTTTATTTTGGATAGTTTCTTTGTAGGAGGCGGTTCTTGTGGGGTTGTTGTTTTGCGTCATTTTGGTTCACCTCTGTACTCAGCGGTTACTCGAGTAATTTGTCCTGTGTTTTGACAGTTGTTTAAGAGCTGTCTGTCAACTCAAACTAATTATAACGTGTACGATATTTTGGAAATCTTAAGCTATGGTACTTTTCACTCACTTCACTATAGATAGACTCGATCCGCTCACTATGACGATCGAGTCAAGACTGGGTTTTTTTTTATTAATTATTTTTTTATTACATTAAGTTTATTAATTAATACAGGTTCAATAATTTTATTTAATTCATGCATTCGTCGGTAAAATCGTTCTCTATCTCTTGCTGCTTGTTCCCATGGACCTTGCTTGTCTGAAAGCAAAGTCCCACACATATATGTAGTGTATGGTAGGATTAGGATCAAACTGCTCCATTAAGTAAGTTTTTTTACAGACTTTTTTTTCAAACTGCTCCATTAAGTAAGTTTTTTTACAGTTCTGCTGATGGATTGTATTCCACTATTTGGTCGTGATTTATTAAACAGTAAGCAGAAGTTTAGTTTGAAAACTGTGCTGATGATTCGAACTCGTTCTGCTTAGAGCAGACAATTATATACAGAGCAGCTGTCTTAAGAAAATCTTTCTTAGCCAATAGCGGTTCAGCTTCTTTTCCATAGTAGGCATTTTAAAAATTTGTGTGCATGTCATGCATCAAGGCATACTGATTATGCGCAATATTGAGGTTTAAATTTCCGTATGGATAACTCTGAGAGTTATAACGGGTTTTTGCCTGACCCGGGGATCCACTAAGCCAGACTCACCATTTGTATTGGAATTTTGGTTTACTAAATAAAAAATGTTATTTAAAAAGGGTGCCAGGAAAATAATCTCCAATTAATCAACACTGCGACTTCGGCTAGCTCTTACCGCTTCCTCAGGGCAGCAAGCCATGTTGAAATACACGTCGTGAAAGAATAGGACAGCAAAATGAAGGGAAATTCTTAAAATTACTCGGAATAAAATCAGAAAAATTTAACAAAAAAAATAACAATTTACCCGAGAAAAAATATTTATATATAATTATATATATTTATATATAAATTGGTTATATATGATTATATATGAAAAATGGCCAAATATAATCATATCTAATTATATATAATTATGTATAATTATATATAACTATATATAACAATATTTAATTATAGATTTATTACATCTAATTAATTATTGGGTTAATTTTACGGATAGAGTATTTAATATGGTCCTACGCAATTCTGTGTAACTGATCAAAATGCAAAAAAAATATCTAGATCTAATTTTATGGCTATAACACCAGCGGTCACCCATCCAACTAATAACCCTACTCAATGCTGCTTAACTTTGATGATCTCCGTGCGTCTTGAAGTTTCTGTCTGCTGTGCTGCTATCTTAGACAATAATGATTCTATGATCTACTTAATGCATCATATGAGTTTATCTTAAATATAATATAAAAATTGATTTTATAATATATTTAGATAGTCATAATTCATAATTTATTTATCTTACCGAATTTAATTATAATATAACACTTATTTGAATAATAAAATAAATAATGATTTTACTATTACGTAGGGGCAGAGCAGACAAAACATCTCATAGAAAATGTGACAAATTTTGTATTTCAGAATTATGTAAACGTAATTATAAACATCATTTTACACTTTTCGTAATTACCAAAAAAAAATTTTTTTTCAAAGAAAAAATTTTTATATATGTTAATTATATATAAGCATATATAATTATATATAATCATATATAACTATATATAACAATGTTTAATTATATATTTATCACATCTAATTAATTAATGGGTTAATTTTATGGATGGAGTATTTAATATGGTCCTACGCAATTCTGTATAACTGATCAAAATGCAAAAAAAATATCTAGATCTAATGTTATGGCTATAACACCAGTGGTCACCCATCCAACTATTAACCCTACTCAATGCTGCTTAACTTTGGTAATCTCCGTGCGTCTTGAAGTTTCTGTCTGCTATGCTGCTATCTTAGACAATAATGATTCTATGATTCTATACTTAATGTATCATATGAGTTTATCATAAATATAATATAAAAATTGATTTATAATATATTTGGATAGTCATAATTCATAATTTATCTATTTTAACGAATTTCATTATAATATAACACTTATTTAAATAATAAAATAAATAATGATTTTACTACTACGTAGTAGCAGAGCAGACAAAACATCTCATAGAAAATGTGACAAATTTTGTATTTCAGAATTATGTAAACGTAATTATAAACATCATTTTACACTTTACGTAATTACCAAAAAAAAATTTTTTTTCAAAGAAAAAATTTTTAGGTATGTTAATTATATATAAGCATATATAATTATATATGGGACTATGTACAATCTTGCATAGCTGTATATTGCTCCATATATAGTCATATATGATTATATATGACCTCATATACAGTTCCATATATAATCATGTATGATTATATAATTCCATATATAATCATATATATAATTATATATGACTATATATAGAGCAACATACAGCCAAGCAAGATTATATATAATCATACATAATTATATATAATCATACATGATGATATATGGAATTGTATATGAGGTCATAATGTATAATCATATATAATTATATATGACTATACATGGAGCGATATACAACCATGCAGGATTATATATAGTTCCATATAAAAATATATATAAGTATATAAAATTATATATAATCATACATAATTATATATAATCATACATGATGATATATGGAATTGTATATGAGGTCATAATGTATAATCATATATAATTATATATGACTATACATGGAGCGATATACAACCATGCAGGATTATATATAGTTCCATATAAAAATATATATAAGTATATAAAATTATATATAATCATACATAATTATATATAATCATACATGATGATATATGGAATTGTATATGAGGTCATAATGTATAATCATATATAATTATATATGACTATACATGGAGCGATATACAACCATGCAGGATTATATATAGTTCCATATACAAATATATATAAGTAAATAAAATTATATATAATCATACATGATTATAAATGGAATTGTGTATGGGGTTATATATAATCATATATAATTAGATATGACTATATATGAAGCAATATACAGCCATGCAGAATTATATATTGTTCCATATATAATTATATATAAATATATATAATTATATATAATCATACATGATGATATATGGAATTGTATATGAGGTCATAATGTATAATCATATATAATTATATATGACTATATATAGAGCAATGTACAGCCAAGCAAGATCATATATAATCATATATGGTTATATATAATCATACATGATTATAAATGGAATTGT
>CAJNRD030001124.1:27148287-27186449 GCA_905319865.3 Cotesia congregata
CCATTTCGCCGCCATTTTGTTTTCCATTTCGCCGCCATTTTGTTTACTATTTTGCCGCCATTTTGTTTACTATTTTGCCGCCATTTTGTTTACTATTTTGCCGCCATTTTGTTTACTATTTTGCCGCCATTTTGTTTACTATTTTGCCGCCATTTTGTTTACTATTTTGCCGCCATTTTGTTTACTATTTTGCCGCCATTTTGTTTACTATTTTGCCGCCATTTTGTTTACTATTTTGCCGCCATTTTGTTTACTATTTTGCCGCCATTTTGTTTACTATTTTGCCGCCATTTTGTTTACTATTTTGCCGCCATTTTGTTTACTATTTTGCCGCCATTTTGTTTACTATTTTGCCGCCATTTTGTTTACTATTTTGCCGCCATTTTGTTTACTATTTTGCCGCCATTTTGTTTACTATTTTGCCGCCATTTTGTTTACTATTTTGCCGCCATTTTGTTTACTATTTTGCCGCCATTTTGTTTACTATTTTGCCGCCATTTTGTTTACTATTTTGCCGCCATTTTGTTTACTATTTTGCCGCCATTTTGTTTACTATTTTGCCGCCATTTTGTTTACTATTTTGCCGCCATTTTGTTTACTATTTTGCCGCCATTTTGTTTACTATTTTGCCGCCATTTTGTTTACTATTTTGCCGCCATTTTGTTTACTATTTTGTCGCCATTTTGTTTACAATTTTGCCGCCGTTTTGTTTACAATTTTGCCGCCATTTTGTTTACCATTTCGCCGCCATTTTGTTTGCCATTTTGTTTACTATTTTGCCGCCATTTTGTTTACTATTTTGTCGCCATTTTGTTTACAATTTTGCCGCCGTTTTGTTTACAATTTTGCCGCCATTTTGTTTGCCATTTCGCCGCCATTTTGTTTGCGATTTCGACACCATTTCAATCCCAGATTATAATGATTATAATCCCAGATTATAATGGTTATAACCCCAGATTATAATGTGCATAATCCAAGATTATAATAGTTATAATGATGTGTCACCGATATTAAAGGAAATTTCTGAGAAGTTAAGCAAAATAGATGGAGTAGATAAGAATGTGGCTAAGTTCGGAAAAAAGTTGGACAAGTTTGATGAAACTATGAAGTCAGTCAATGACAAGGTTGACAAACTGATCTCTAATTATGATATGTTGCAGAAAAATGTCAAGGATTTGGAGGCTAGGGTTTCTAAAATTGAGGAAACTCAACCTGATGGTGGTAATAATCTTTTGGAAGAAGCTAGAGCTATTGCGAAAAATATTGCTGATGGTGATTTGGAGGCTAGAATGCTGCAGATGGAATCACGTTCACTTGTAGATGAGTTAACGATTACTGGTCTTCCTGAATTGGATGGAGAAAAGCTTCCCGACGTCGTAGTACGATTAACACAGGCTTTGAAAATACCAGTTACTGAAAATGAGATTGTCAGCGTGGAACGTTTAGGTAGGAAGAATAACAGGAGCCATCGCAGTGTTTGCGTCAAGTTCAATAGCTTGAAGCATGTTGATGAATGCATTAAAAGTATTAAAAAAACCAAAGTAAAAGTTGATACTTTGATGCCTGGCGTTTCGGTTCAGGATGCGAATGCTACACGGTGAGAAATTTCCAATGAATTTTACTATGGGCGCATAGTAACACTGAACTATAAGAAAACTGGTACAAAATTTACAAGTTCCCATAGTAAACAGTATGCGCAGAAACACGATTGTGTAGTCTGCGCATACCGTTTACTATGGGAACTTGTAAATTTTGTACCAGTTTTCTTATAGTTCAGTGTTACTATGCGCCCATAGTAAAATTCATTGGAAATTTCTCAGCGTGTAAATATGTTTGGAGGTAGCAGGTAACAGTGGATACTCATACCATTCCCAAGTCCGAAAACTGATTGGGATAGCTGGATCAGAAATTGTGTAATTCAATACCTCAACTTTTTGCTTGTCAGATATTGTTATGTATGACACAATCCACTCAATTTTCTGGATTGTAATCGTTACATTTTCATCTTCAGTGGTAACAACATATGCTTTTTGATCAGTATTTGATCTGATTAGTACACGGAAAAAAACGTGCGGTAAATCCAACCACACTTGGAGTTGTCAAAGAAACACATGAAAATCATCCGTAAACACACTATAGCGTATATATACTTTAGTCCATCCTGTGGTAAATGCTATTCCAAGTGTAGTTGGATTTACCGCATTTTCTTTTCCGTTTATTAATTCATGCTTGGCATTTACGATAATTCGTTGATAATCTTCAGCTAATCCGAGAATAAAACTCAGAGGTACTAAGACATCATAGTAACCACTATTATCAGTCAACTTGTTATTATCTTCATTAACAATCCAACCAGCATTTTCCAGAATATTTTGCTATCCTGGACTCAGAGAAGCATATCCTTTCATAATACTGGTGATGCCTACATTCTTACATCTATCAATTTCTACATCATTGAGCTTATAACGTATCTCTTCAAACATACAGCCATGTATAACAGACAGCCATGTTAACCATCTTTGTAGTAGCACTCACAGTGGTATCATCAGCTTTCCTCATTTTTCCATAAAAATATAATGTGCTCTTGCTTGGGAGCAAGCCCAGATCTTGATGCTGAACAGCAATCCTGATTTCATCACTGTTGTTGAATGTCGTTGATGCATATGGTAGGTGTGAATGTGCTTCATATTGTGCAATAGACTCATCGAAAATAATCGATTTTTTTATGTCTAAAAATTCCGCCATGGTATCAAGCAAGCTAGACAACAAAAAACTATTTTTATACTTCAAGGAAAACCTGTGTCCGTCAAGAGCTCGTACCTCACTGGAGACGTGTACTTCGTTTTTGTGAAGTTCACTCTCGGCAAGCTGCTTATATAGGCAGAAGATACTGTGCACTTACCCCTACTCCTCTACCTTAACACCGGTTTGATGACGTCATCTACTACGTCGCTAGAAATATAACAATGAAAATTGCGCAGTCACACGATTTTGAACAGGCTCAGACCTGTTGGATCATGTCATCAACTATGTAGTAGAAATAGATCAAAGAAAATTACGCGTTCTTGAACAGGTTCAGATCTGTTGAGGGGTGAATAGAAACCGCAACAGATGGCGTATCTTCACGGCACGTACTGATCATACATGCAGGTTGAATATTTTAATATTTTCAGAACATAAACAACGAAATGCACCTGTGATCTAAGCAACGATAGTCGTTGCTTAAATCATAGGTGAATTTTCCAACAAAATGACAGAAATTAAACTCAAAATAGTGGATTTTAGACTCAAAATAACCGATAGCAGCCACCAGATGACATTTCAGACTCAAAACGGTCGATAGCAGCCACCAGATGGCAGATAGCAACTATCAGATGATGTATAGCGGCTTTAAATGGCGGGAAAATTCAAATAGCAGATTTCAGTTTCAAAATTCACGATGATGAATTCAAAATGGCGGAAATCAGACTCAAAATGGTTGATAGCTGCCACTAGATGGCAGATATCAACCACCAGATAGCGAAAAATGGTAGAAAAAGTCAAAATGGTAGATTCGAAATTTAAAAAGTCGGATTCATAATTCACAATGGTGGATAGCATCCATCAGAAAGCAGATTCACGATCCAAAATGGCGGATTTGCAATCTAAAATGGCGGGAAAATGGCGGATAGTGGGATTTGAAATTGGCAGTAAAATGGCGAATAACGTGATTTAAAAATGGCGGTAGAATTCACCACCAGCGCCACCTATGGTAAACCTCTAACATATCCACAAAATGTCAGTAAAACAGATCTGCCACATCTGGGGTCAGCAACATGGACATGAATCTGATCTGTTTTACCGGCTAGGCTTGCACCCCCTGCTACACTACTTTCTTAACTAAATTCATTTGACAATATTCTTAACAAAATTCATCAAATAATCTTCTTAACAAAATTCATTAAATAAATTCATTTACTAAATTAATGAAATAAATTCATCTACTGCAAGCTTAACAAATCTCCAACTACAGAAATTTCCAGAAAGACCTTCACTATTTAAATTATACAATTATTTCTTACTAGCTGTTATCCGCCCGCTCCGCTGGGCACTTTATAGAATTGTATTTTGAGATCTAGACTTGAAATTCAATTGGAGTATTGTTTTGACTTGCACAGATTCAAAATTCTATCGAATTGGCCTGTACCTTTTATCCATGTCATAATTCTAGCAAATATCCATTGTAACTTTCAATGTGCAATCACTATAACATTCCCGTGGCTTTCTCCAAAAATGAATAATAATTTTTGGATTTACGATTTTAATTTTTGATTTTACGAAATCTCTTGAAATGAGTAGCCAAATTTCTTTTCCACATCTCAAGTGTTTAGAAAATGTATTCATTTTAATCTGTTACATTCCCGCGATCCCGTAATAAGTACAATTAATCGATTATGTGATCAGCAAAAATAAAATGTATGCAAAATACTTAGTCCGTTGACTATATAGCTACATGTAAAGTTAAATTTTAGAAACCTTACAATGACTTTTTTACCGCTGCTAAAGAGACGATTGTTGTAAGAAAATATAATTATTAAAAAAGGAAAATATTTTAATCCGTTTACTTTGGAGGCCATCACTGCAATTACCCGTTTCTCTTGATATTCTATCAAATTTTATATCTGTAGGAAATATATTTGAAAAATATGAATTTTTTTGACAACTATCACTCCCGCACTCCTATGTGAAAGAGAAATTTCGTAAGATCCTATTCGAGATGATTTTTACATTATAAATAAAATATTCCAATTGGAGCGACTGCGTGGCCGAGCGGTTTAAGTCTTAAACTGCCCGTACAACAGTCGCTCAGGCGTGGGTTCGAGCCCTGGCAGTCGCAGTTTTTCTACGATTCCCAAGGCTTGCTCCCTTGCCGACTGTACCCTGGCTAGGTTTCTGTGGTTTCCTTGGTCACTGTGCTAAGGGTGGGGCACAGGCAAATGAGGGTACAGATTGTAAGTCGGCCACAGCCGCTGAAGAGGTAACGAGAGTGTAAATAGTCAAAATAAGGAGGGATTCAAAATCCCACGTGTCTAGGCCAAAACAGGCTGACGCGTAAGTTCCAATAAAAAAAAAAAAAAAAAAAAAAAAAAAAAAAATTATTCCAACAAAACTTCGAGTCCATAGAAACTATTGTTTTGAAAAGAGAGATTTTCGTTGTTAACGCCTCCGCAGTCCCTTTTGGGGTTAGAATTTGATAAAATTCATTCTTAGCTGAACTTGACATGATACACGAAGACTCCCACCAATTTTAAAGTCTGTTGAAGATACAGTTTGGAAATTAAAATTTTAGATTTTAACACCCACCCCCGCAATTCCTATCGGAAGTAAACTTTATTAAAATCCATTTTGAGATGATCTCTACAGGAGAAATAAAAGATTTCTACTAAATTTGGAGTTTGCAGAAGCTATATTTTGGAAATGAACATTTTTTATTGTCAACACCCACTCCCGCGATCCTTATTGGAGGTGATTCGTTGTAAAATCCGTTCTTAGATCATTTCTATATCACATATAGAAGACTCCTACTAAATTTGAAGTCTATAGGAGCTATAGCTTGGAAATTAAAAATTTTAATTGTTAATACCCACCCCCGCAAACCCCTGTGAGGTAAGCTATCGTGAAATTCGTTCCTATATTATTTTTACATCACTTACAAAAAATTCATACAAAATTAGGAGTCTGTAGGAGTTATAGCTCGGAAATTCTAAATTTTCATTGTTAACGCCCACCCCCGCAATCCATATTGGGAGTAGATTGTCATAAAATCCTCTCTTAGATCATTTCTACATCACATATAGGAGATTCCTACCAAATTTGGAGTCGATAGGAGCTATAGTTTAAAAATGGGAATTTTCCATTGTCAACGCCCCCGCAACCCCCCTTGTGGGTGGAATTTCGTAAAATCCGTTCTTAGCTGACCTCTACTCGGCGAAAGACATATTCCTACTAAATTTCAAGTCTCTACGCCTTATGGTTCCAGAGAAATCGTGATGAGTCAATATATAGGTGGAAATCTCTTATATATATATATATATATAGATTATTCAATTTTGTCTCTTTTCTTAACTAAATGAATTTATTGTAGCCAAAAGGCCTATAATGAATTACTTATAAATTTACTACGCAGTATAGTAATAATAAATAAACTAAAATAAGTGAATCGTTTATTTGAGAAACCCCGTATGAGGTTTTCATATGACTTATGGGGTTTCTCAAATAAAATATTTAATTGCCATAGATATATTACCAGTAACAAACTAACTAAATGACCTTGACGAATAATTTAATTTAATGTACTTGGTGTGCATCATTCGAATACTTTTACTATCCACAGTTTTGCAAATTGATACGAGTAGTATAAATTATAATGCACACCAAGTACATTAAATTTTTAACTTCCTGCAATGGTGTCCGTACGGCTGTATGTGTGTGTGTGTGTGTGTGTGTGTGTGTGTGTGTGTGTGTGTGTGTGTGTGTGTGTGTGTGTGTATGTATGTATGTATGTATGTATGTATGTATGTATGTATGTATGTAAACCTCATATAACTTTTGAACGGCTTAACCGATCGGATCGAAATAGATGGCGATCTAAAGAGTATCATTGCCATTCAATTTCGTGAAAATTTGACTCGATTCGGTACGCTAGATTTTGAGAAATCTCAAAAATAAAATTTTCAGAAAATCATTTTTTTGGAATAACATTTAAACGGCTCCACCGATCAATTCCAAAAACTAATCCGCTCTTAAACTTGAAAAACCACGTCGAGTCCCGTCAAAATCGGTTGAATCGTTCGGGAGTTATTGAAAACGAAAAATTTCGAAAAAAGTGTTTTTTTATACATAACTTCGACATTTCTTTTTGGCAAACAAAGTGCGAATTTGTTTCGGGTAATTCGTGAGTGATGCCTCAGTTAGGTGGCCCCTCATTATATCTCAGCTAATAATGTCTTGGCAAAAATATCTCGACATTCTTATCTCAGACAATAATATCTCATGACAAAAAGATCTCTCATCAAAAACATCTCCACCAAAAACATCTCGACTAAAAACATCTAATGACAAAAAGATCTCTAGCCAAAAACATCTTCACCAAAAACATCTCTACTAAAAAGATCTCACAACTAATTAATCTCGATCATCAACATATCATCATTATTGTAACAAGCTTATGTGTTGGTTCAATGTCGAACAAACACACACAAATCTTGTTAAAAAGGCACAACACGATTACGGGCATCAGTAATGGCCTATTTTAAAGTAAAAATACATTAAAATCTTGTTAAAAAGGCGCAACACGATTACGGGCATTAGTAATGGCCTATTTTAGAATAAACACACATTCAAATTTTGAGTGATGTATCGTTGTGGGTAACCGGAAGTTGGGGTCCAGGAGCGAAGCCCGAGTGGGGGTTGAGGGCGAAGCCCCCCACTCATAAAAATGATTCAATTAAGTTGTTTAACGAAATTTTATCATTGTAATGTTTGTTGATGATGATAATGAGGAGATTTTGACGATCGTGAATTATATTGTATGAGATGTTTTCAGTTGAGATCTTTTTGGTCGAGATGTTATTGCCTAGAGATTTTTTTGTCATGAGATCTTTTTAGTAGAGATGTTTTTGGTGGAGATGTTTTTGACTCGAGATCTTTTTGTTCTAAGATGTTTTTGTCTGAGATATAATTGCCAAGATTTTTTTGCCAAGACGTTATTGGCCGAGATTTATTGACATGGAACCCTCAGTTAGTGTTGTATTCCAATGCTGATCACCTTCAAGTAGACCTAATCTGAAACACGCTTCCCGATAAGTCTCGCATTCATTCTCATTGATAGTTTTTAAAGCGTTAAATGAAGTTGGGCCTTTAGTTGTATGCAATAACAATCTTAAATAATAACATTCAGCATTATTCGGATGAACGGTATAAACACGCCTCAGAGCATGAGAAGAATATACACCAGGATATTTTGGAACAATTACGCCGTTCCTTCTCCTCATGAACTTCTTTTTAGACGTGTTCCATGTGTAATATTTGGAAACTTCAGGGTATAATAAAGTCTTGGCGAAATCGTCGGTTGAACACAATTCAAAGAAAGCGGTGAGAGTAGTGTGCGGTGGTTGCGCAGCTTTAGCTTGTGCATTTGTCTCGTTGAAGTAAATACGCTGACCATTTCCCAAATGAACAGCTAAATGTTGAACATTTGGAAATCGGTCATGAATGCTGAATGAAAATATTCTCCAGACTGCTTCATTACTGCTGATATAGCGTCCCATCTGGAATTGTTCAATTTCATCAGTTTCATTAGCAAGTCCAAATACTGCCATGTCACTGCCTTTGTTGACGTAATTGCAAATATATTTGATCGACTTTACTGAGTTACAATACTCAACATTGATGTGTACATCGAACATTTTTGAAAGCAGTGGTAAGTAGGGCACAATCCATCTGTTGTCGATATCAACAACTGCGTTGCGCATTTTTAGTGTGGTTACGTATCCACCTTCATCTGGCTTTCTGCGCCTACATAGAGGATATCCATCGCTTCCCGTTTGAGTTTCATGGATCAGCTCACGTGGATAGCACTTTGTACACTTACCATCTTTCATACACGGGGAATTCAGGTTAAGTCCACCACAAGGCCCGTGGATCATGTGCTTCCGTACTGTTTCAAATAGAATTGGATCTTCTATAGGATTTGGTAGCTCGGCGGAAATCACATCATCGATTTTCGTTGGTAAAATCTTTTGTTTTAGCCAGATTAAAATATGAGCGTGTGGCAGGCCTCGCTTTTGCCACTCAATTGAATACATCCAACATTGAGTTTCGCCATATATATGATTTTTGATAATTAAATCTATCAACTTCGTCAATTTTTGTTTGAATACTCGTGCGAGAAGATCGTGTCTATGTGTTGAATTTTGATCGGGGTCTAACAAGTCAATGATGTTTTCCATGTTCGATTCCACGTGAAAGTAATAAAGAGATCCGGTCGTCGGTACTTGCTCACGTAAGTTATAGCATCTTGGGCGTACTCGTTCATATGTCGAGGACTGCCGGTGTACGTCGCTGGCAAAATCACCATTTGGCCAATATTTGCAGCATTTCCATCATTATTAATCGTATCACGCAAGTGAATATATTCCTCGGCGCGTAGCTTTCGTTGATTTAACCGAATAAAGAGAAGACGTTCACTTTCAATTTTTGCGTACATGTCGACCATGAATTGATGTAAAAGTTTACGGCGTTTCAACAAATGATTAAATTCGTTTTACCGAATCATAAGGCGGTAGGCATAAAAGTTCATGCAAGAAACTTTTTTTGTTGACTCATTATTTGTATTTAAATTTACTTGCATTACATTGAAATGTAATTTTGTTCCGACCATAACCACTGCAACGTCTTTTACCGGTGCATTGAATCGCCGCTTATGCTCCCCGGGTGGTGTTTTATCTGTTCTTATCACAACTTTACAATCATCTGTTGGCATCTGGTCTAGAGCTGTTTTAAATGAATGGATAAAGCTGTTGTGTTCATAAAAAACATAGTTTGAAGTTCTAAAACGATTCCTCGTCTTACTTCAGTACTGATTGCGCAACGCTGATCAGCTTCTGCAGCTTCATTACCAGTGAAATAAATTTGTAAAAACTTGGGATCCTCATCTTGAACTGGAAACAATGATCCAATTCTGCGGTAAATTTGACCTAACACTTTAAAGGTCGGCATGTGTAAAATGCTGAAAGAGCGGAAAAACTAAGGATCAGGTTTCGGTTTGGTTATCTCAATTAAAATACAAAAATTATTATTAAAAATAACACTAGAGTTTATTTAACTATAATTACAATCAATATTTAACTTGTTTAATAGCGGATTGGTTAAATAAAAGCGGATATATTATACACAGCGTGGTTAGCAAAAGCGAGCCGTTTAGCACGTGGTTGAGTAAACTGCCGGCACTGTAAAAAGCGGTAATTACTGCACAATTAATTCTAATTAATCTGAAACAAACTAAATAAATTAAATGCAATCAATTAAAGCGAATTAAACTATAAGAAATAGCGAACAGCGGTTAATTAGCAAGGCGAAAATTATATATGCGAAAAAGCGACTTGTTCGTACGAAAGATGGATGCGAAAGATAATAATAATAATTCGTCTTCTTCCTCGTCTTGGAGAAGAAGGCTACTGCGCATGTCTAACGAGAGCGATAGCCAATCAATAAATTCGTTCTATTGATGTCGACATCGATAGCCAATGGTAAAATTCGATACCTGTGGCGTGATCAGTCAGGCGGTTTACGCATGCGGGTGAGAAATAGCGGGAACGATGGCTTGTCAGGTGCGTGTTGTAAATTTGGGGAGCCCACAGTGACGTATTGCTCATTGAGTGGGCCTGTTCACTGAACATTCTCCCCGGCGTTGGCGGCTGCGTCGACAAGATCATCCTCTTCATGCGTCAGCGGTAGGACACAAAGCTTTGTAATTGGGCGTACCAGCTCTGTGTTAACTGTCTTCACAGTTACCACGCGAATTTGTCCATCTGCTCCTGGATGGATAGCAATCACTTTGGCTAATGGCCACTTGGTTGGCGGAAGATCCTCAGTGGTGATCAGTACAACTGAACCCACCTTGATCAGGTTGCGTTGATGATGCCACTTTGAAATGGCCTGATAGCGGTGGATACAGTCTTGGTAGTAGCGTTTCCAGAAATGTTGCACCATTTGCTGGACTTGTTCCCAGTTCGATAGCCGAGCAGGTTGTAAATCTGTTAGCGATGGCTCTGGGATTGCGGTCAATGACTGTCCGATTAAGAAATGACCTGGAGTTAATACAGCCAGGTCAGCAGGATCTTCATTCAGCGGAGTAAGCGGTCTGGAGTTCAATATTGCTTCAATTTGAGCCAGTAGCGTTGAATACTGCTCAAGCGTCAATAGCGAGTCTCCGATTGTTCTTCGAAGGTGAAATTTAATAGATTTCACAGCGGCTTCCCATTTTCCTCCAAAATGTGGAGCTCCGGGCGGATTGAATCTCCAGTTCGTGCCATCTTGAGCGATCAAACTTGATAATTCTCGTAAAGTGCAGGATCCTGCAGCGAATAGTCGTTTCAGCTCTTTATCTGCTCCTACAAAATTGGTTCCACAGTCAGAATATAGCGTGTGGCAGATACCTCGGCGACTAGTGAAGCGGCGATAAGCGGCGATGAAGGCGGCTGCGGTGTAGTCAGTGACTAGTTCCAAATGTACAGCTGAACTGAACATGCATACAAATACTGCAATCCAGCCTTTGTATGTTTTTGCTCCACGTCCTTGAAACGTTTTTAGCGTGATAGGTCCAGCGTAGTCGAGTCCTGTATGCAAAAAGGCTCGAGTTGGCTGTACTCGTGCGGCAGGTAGTTGACCCATCAATTGTTGAGCACGTTCTCCACGATGTCTCGTGCAGATTACACAGCGTAATATAAAAGATCTGACTGGAACACGGCCTCCAATGATCCAGACACTTTTTCGTAAGTCAACGAGCGTGAGCTGGGTACCTCCGTGAAGCGTTTTGCGGTGCGAGTCATCAATCAATATTGATGTAAGCGGTGAATATCGTGGCAAGATTGCTGGATGCTTCTCTTCTGGGTCCAGCAATGCGTTTTTCAAGCGGCCACCGACTCTCAGGACCCCCTGATGATCGATGAACGGAGTCAGCTTGGTGATGCTGTTATTTTTTGGCAGATCATCACCATCTTGAAGCGTATGAATCTCTCTAGCGAAATATTGTCCTTGAGTGAACTTAATCAAGATCAATTTAGCGCGCTCCAGGTCTGACGGTTGTGGAACTCTTTTGAAGCGGTCGATGACACGATGCCAGATGCTGAGCTTCCTAAGTAATGGAAACAGCTGCGTGTAATGCGATAGTAATTGTTGGAGCAGGCAATTTTCTGCTTTCCAAGTTACTAATGTCAGACCTTGGCGTTCTTCTCGATGCGTTGCGTTGTCGGTTGGAGGCTCCAGAGTGGGCCAAGAGGATTCTGGTTCATGAAGCCACGTAGGTCCATGCCACCAGAGAGCGTGTTGCTTTAATTTTAGCGTAGATATACCTCTTGAAGCGCAGTCAGCTGGGTTTTGTTTTCCTGAAATGAATTTCCAGGAGACATCTCTAAGCGTTTCTTGGATTTTTCCCACTCTATTGCGGACAAATGTCTTCCAGCGGGTTGCTGGACTTTTAATCCATGCGAGAGTCACGGCGGAGTCAGTCCAGAGATTTATCCTGACATTTTCAAGCGACTGAACTTCTTTAACATGAAGTATCAGTTGTGTTAGCAACCATGCGGCAGATAATTCCAAGCGTGGAATTGTCATAGTCTTCAGCGGTGCAACTTGCGTTTTTGAACACAAAAGTGACACTTTTGTGTTCCCATCAGCGTCAGTGACTCTCAAATAAACAGCGGCAGCCATAGCGTTCTGCGAAGCGTCTGAGAACCCGTGCAATTCCATGGTTGCTCCAGGTGCTATATTATTTCAGCGTGGAATGTGGATTGATTCTATGTTGCGGAGATCATCGCGGTATCCAGTCCATTTGTGTATGAGTGATGGTGACAGTTGCTCGTCCCATGACACTCTATCTAGCCACAGATCTTGCATGAAGATCTTTGCTTTGACGACAATTGGTGCGAGTAGTCCTAGCGGGTCATATAGCTTAGCAATTTCAGACAAAATAGCTCTTTTTGTCTTTGGCGTCTCTTGCGGTAGCGTGTACTTGAACTGGAGAGCGTCAGTGAGTGGATTCCAGTACATGCCCAGGACTTTTACTGGCGCATCACTGATTTCTTTAAGCAGTGTATCTAGCTGCTTTTCTTGAGCGACTTCAACGAGTAGTTTTGGACTATTGCTAGCCCATTTGGCAAGCGGGAAGCAGCCTGCTGCACACAGTGCTTTTGTTTGCACTGCAACCTCTATAGCGTCTTCTTCATTGTCGGCTCCACCGTAGATGTCATCTACGTAGCGTGTATTCAACATTGGAGCAACAGCTAGCGGAAAGCGGTGTCCTTCATCCTTCACAAGTTGAATGAGCACACGTACAGCGTCAAAAGGTGCACTAGCGGTTCCGTATGTGACTGTTTTGAGACAGTAAGCGTCTATTAAGTCATTCTCATCTATCCAGAGAATGCACTGAAGCGGCCAATCAAGCGAGTCGACCTCAATCTGTCTGAACATCTTCGTGATGTCAGTAGCGAATAAAATCTTGTTGCAGCGGATTCTCAACATCACGTCAAAAATGTCAATTTGAGTTTTGGGTCCTGCGTGGAGAATGTCGTTCAATGAAATTCCTGTCGATGTTGCACAGGAACCATTGAACACTGTGCGGAGTTTCGTAGTGGTGCTGTCAAGCTTCAATACCCCATGGTGAGGCAAGAAGTAAGCGTTTGCGGGCAAGTCGTTGATCGGAACTCGTACCATGTGTCCTAGTTGAATATATTCTGCCATGAATGCACGATACATGTCAGAATATTCCCTTTCTCGCGACAAGCGAGTTATTAATCTGCGTAGTGACCCCATGGCTGCGTTGATAGAGTCGCCAAGTTGACTCTCCGGGGCTTTAAGCGGTAATCTCACTACATAGCGTCCATCAGGCTGTCGATAATGCGTTCGACGAAAGTGAATAGCGTCTTGTAATTCTGTATCAATTGACGCATGTAATGCTGCGTGTGATGTTGAAGCGGTTTTTGCGGTGACAGCTCCATAGACAATCCAACCAAGCGTGGTGGATTGTGCAATAGGAGCATTGCGAGGTCCTCGTTGAATCTCTGCGTTCATGATCTGTGCGGCTGGTGATGCACCTAGAATAATGTCTACAGGACGTGGCTGCAGATAATGCGGATCAGCTAGTTGGAGATTCTCCAGATGCGGCCATTTCGGATCAGCGATCACGAACGATGGAAGATCTACCGTCAGTGTTGGTAGAATATGCATGCTGACATGCATTGATGCGGTCGTATACAGCGAACGAAGCTCAATTGTGCTCACACCTAGTTAGCTTCCTGCGGAGACATTGCCAATGCCCTTGAGCATGACCATGTCCCGCTGTAGCGGTTGACCAAGCTTCTTGAAGAGCGTCTGTCTCATAAATGAGAGCTCTGAGCCTTGATCAATCAAAACTCTGGCGGTGATTAGATTGCCATTATTCGGGCGGACCTGGACCAATGCGGTAGCTAGTAAAACTTGAGCGGAAAGCGGATCTGAAATTATCAACAGTTAATGTTGAATTATAAGCGGTTTAATGGAACGGTTAGTTACCTTGTGCGGTGTCAGCTTGTTGCGGTGGAACTGATTTAGGCGGTACTTCTCGATGAATGGAAGTGTGATGACGTAGACTGCACTTCCTGCATCCTTGAGTGGTCTTACAATCAGCTACACGGTGTGGGCCCAAGCAGTTGTAACATAAGCGGTATTTCTCGACAATGTCGATGCGTTCCTCCACAGTAGCGGCCTTGAATATCGGACAGAACAACATGTAGTGCTCCTCCGGGCACAGCGGGCAATTTCTCCTGGACTTTCCCTTGTACTGAGCAGCGGTGTATGAAGATTTTGTCCTTGGTTGTTTGTCACTGCGTGACCCTCCTGATTTATGATTTTCAGGTTGCTTCTTGGGCTCAGAAGCTGGCTCCAAGTTCTCCCAAGCTCTGACTTTGGACTTGAGAAACTCATGGAGTTGCGTATAAGTCGGCATGATATCAGTTAAACCAAAACTAGTCTCCCAATCTTCTCTTACAGCGGGTGGCAAGCGGCGTAGCGTCAGGTGAATGATCATCAAGTCCCAGTTGTTAACTGGAACTCCTTGAGCCTTGATTGAATCCAAAGCTTTTTGATTGGATAAAAGCAAGGCGTCCAATTTTGCGGCTGATCGTGCGGGAACTGACTCTCCTACCAACAGATCTTCAAGGTGCGATGCCACTACGCGACGAGGATTCGAATAGCGGCTCTTCAGTAGATTCCAAGCGGGCTCAAATGAGTCATCAGTGGATGGCATGTTACCAATAAGCTGATGGGCTTCCTTTTCGGTGAAGGTCTTCAAATATTGCATCTTCTGACTGTTTTTAAGAAGTGCATTGTCAATAACGATATCAGAAAATAGCTGACTAAAGGATCCCCAACGTTTAAAGTCACCAGATAACGTGTGGAGCTTGATCTTTGGGAGCCCCGTGCCAGATGACCCACCCATGTAAGCGGTGCTGTGCATAGCCAGAGTGTTTTGTGCTTGTTCTGCGTCTCTGGCATCAATTTCCTCCTGGATTGCGTCTTTGCGGGTGGCTATGCGAGTCTCCAGTGTGGTGTACGATGCGTGAGCAGTCGTATAGCGATTCCCAGTGTGGTACTCGTGCTGCAGTACCTCCGGATACATTTCGAAAATTAGCGAATTCAGGTTTATGATGTCGGGCCTTGATTTTGAGCTGCTTCAACAGCAGTCATTGACAGCCTGTTGAGCTCATCATCTGTTAAGCGATCCACCATGGCTTGCAAAGCATCCAGGTACTGCTTTTGCATGGCGATAGCTGACTCGAACTGCATTACGTTGTTCATAGTAGGCCCGAGGTCGAGTTTTCAGTCGAATAAATGGAAAGTTCGTCGTACCGGTGTACGAATGACTACCAGGAGCAGCACCCGATGTGCTCTGCGATGCTCCTGACACTCGACTTTTTTCTAACGGTAATACACTTCACTCAACACAACACAAATTTTAAGCGGAATACTAATTTAAATTAATTTTAATTTTAATTTAATTGAGATAGAGCCAGCCTGATCCGGCTCGAGGGACCAAATGTAAAATGCTGAAAGAGCGGAAAAACTAAGGATCAGGTTTCGGTCTGGTTATCTCAATTAAAATACAAAAATTATTATTAAAAATAACACTAGAGTTTATTTAACTATAATTACAATCAATATTTAACTTGTTTAATAGCGGATTGGTTAAATAAAAGCGGATATGTTATACACAGCGTGGTTAGCAAAAGCGAAGCCGTTTAGCACGTGGTTGAGTAAACTGCCGGCACTGTAAAAAGCGGTAATTACTGCACAATTAATTCTAATTAATCTGAAACAAACCAAATAAATTAAATGCAATCAATTAAAGCGAATTAAACTATAAGAAATAGCGAACAGCGGTTAATTAGCAAGGCGAAAATTATATATGCGAAAAAGCGACTTGTTCGTACGAAAGATGGATGCGAAAGATAATAATAATAATTCGTCTTCTTCCTCGTCTTGGAGAAGAAGGCTACTGCGCATGTCTAACGAGAGCGATAGCCAATCAATAAATTCGTTCTATTGATGTCGACATCGATAGCCAATGGTAAAATTCGATACCTGTGGCGTGATCAGTCAGGCGGTTTACGCATGCGGGTGAGAAATAGCGGGAACGATGGCTTGTCAGGTGCGTGTTGTAAATTTGGGGAGCCCACAGTGACGTATTGCTCATTGAGTGGGCCTGTTCACTGAACAGCATGTAACCGGTATTGTTAACTATGTTGGTTGCTCCGAAGGACGTCATTTGGAAGCATGAATTATACTTTCGAATGTTTTGAAAAAAATGTTTAGAAGTCGAAGTGCGTTTAGAAATATAACTAAGAAGTGGCTCAGGTGACTGAATCACTGGTGACAAAACAACTTTACCGTTTGAACAGCACATTCCGGGGGATTCTTTAGCGAAGTTCAAAGCACCACAATGTAAACATACTTTGTCCATTGCGCCGATCACCACATCCTTGTGATTTCTGTAGTCGTCATCTTTATTGTAATTGAACGCCGCAAGCTTTAAATCAATTCTTTTCCGTGATTGAGCCATTCGGTTACGGTTGGCATCAAGTCTTTGGGTACGTTTTTGAGTTGTCTCGGTAGCTTGCGATGAAGATTCTTTGTCACGCTTTTCTTGAAGCCGTGATTCACGCTCTTCTTTAGTTTCTATATTTCTTCTTTTAGATATTCTGTTACGATTTTTCTCAAGGCGTAACTGACGTTCTTCAGCTGTTTCATTTGCTCTTTTTTCCTTTACTTTATTTTATTTGGATGTTTGTTTACCAATGCTTGCTATTTTGGGTGGCATTTTTATTAATTACAATGATTCTGTGAAGAAACATGATCGGTGAAGGAAAATACAATTTTCCGTAGTAATAATCAATTAAAAAAGCATCAGTAAACGGATACATTCGCGGCACTATAACTTACCTTGAATACTTCAAAATCCTTAATTATTATCTTTAATGTACTTCAGTATACTTTATTATACTTCATTTTACTTCATTATACTCCAGTGTAATTCCACATGGTTCATAATAACATAGATATACACAACGCATGTGTCAATACAAATTTGGTTTATAAAACAATAGAATATCATCATAGTAAATAAAAGCTGTATTTGACAGTTCAAAAATAGGAGTGCTCCGATCGTCACCAAACTTTACAGGATTACTCGCCAGGTCAATCCGGAGATTCCCTGAAAGTTTCATTGAAATCGGTCCAGCCGTTTCGGAGCTCATACGGAACATACCCACACACTTTCTCTTTTACATATATAAATATAGATTTCTTAAAATAAAAAGCGAGAAAATAATTGCTCGTAATTTATTGTTTTTTTTTTTTTTATATATTTTCTTTTTTAACTTTAAAAAATTGTATAGTTGAGGTTTTACGCCGCTACTACTACAGAAAGTTTTTTTTTCACATTTTTAAACTACGAATATGTTCTTTCGTAAACTGGCCGAAAAAAAAATTATACGCCCTTTCACCTTTAGATCACCAAAATTTCAAATTCTTAAAAGTAAAAGGGCGTATAATTAAAGACATACACCCTTTTACCTTTGTAATTTTTTTTTTCAATTTTAAATGCAGAATGTGTCTACTACTCGATTGGCAATAAAAAAAAAAATATGCGCCCTTTTACCTTTGCATAGGTAAAAGGGCGCATAAATTGTTATAAGTCCTTTTACCTTTAGGCACGCGAATATCATCTATCCGTCTTCTTTTAGCATCACTGTGATTGTTTTCTATAAAAATGATTAATATTATTATTATTTTTGTTGTTGATTTTATTATTGTGATAATTATAGAATTTAACTTCATAGTTACTTTTACTGATTTAAAATTACTATACCAAACGTATAACCAATTTAATAAAAAAAAACTTACCTCTGATAGGATTTGCGTAAAAAACTTCGTACTCATCTTTACCTTCAATTAAATCGAATTCTTCATTTTCGATATAAATTCCGCATTTATCTTCTCCATCAAAAAAGGTTAAGCCGTTAGCACCCGGAAAATACGTCCTAATGACTTCCAATTTTAATTTTTTTTTTATTTGTCGGTAGTCTTACAGATGATTTATTGTCTTTTATTCTACCAAAACTCATTGTCAATTTTTTTCGGAAAGAAACAAAATTATAATTAATTCTTACTTCTTAGAGACGTCGATTGTCGACGTCGTTCAAAAAATTTGTCCGTTTTAAGAGAGAGGCAAAAATAAACATAGTTTATGTTATCGCGAGTCAATAGGGTAGATACCTGCATTTCCACGCACATGTGCACATGTAGGTGTGTGCACATGTTGGAAGTGGTCATGTGGAATTGTGAAAATATTGAAAGTGGCCGTGAGCGGCGCCACTTAGCTATAAGCCTGCCGTGAGCCAACCCGGCTTCCGTAATTGCGTCAGATTCTCAGAAGATTGGGTTAGAGCAACCACCAGAGCAACCACCAGAGCAACAACCAGATGGCAGATAGCAGCCACCAGATAGCAGATAGCGGCCACGAAATGGCAGATAGTGAGATTCAAAATTCAAAGTGCCGGACCAGAATTCAAAAATTACGGGAAAATAGCGGATTTTAAACTCAAAATTTCAGCCACCAGATAACAGCCGTCCGATAGCAGATTCACGATTCAAAATGGGGTATTTACAATTCAAAATGGCGGATTTACAATCCAAAATGGAGGGGAAATGGCGGATAGTGGGATTTGAAAATGGCAAATAGTGGGATTTGAAAACGGCGGGAAAATGGCGGATAGTGTGATTTAAAAATGGCAAATAGTAGGATTTGAAAACGGCGGGAAAATGGCGGATAGTGTGATTTAAAAATGGCGGTAAAATTCACCACCAGCGCCACCTATAAAAAACCTCAACCATATCCATAAAATATCGGTAAAACAGATCGGTCATATCTACGGTCGGCAACACGAGCATCATATCGGTAAAACAGATCACCGCATCGACGGGCGGTAAGACAGATTTAGAGCAAGCACGAACATACCGATCTGCTTTGCCATCTGGGCGGAGCCCCCTGCTACACTACTGAAGAAATTTGATTAATAAATTTAGTTAGGAAATTTAGTGATGAATTAATTTAGTGGATCGGGATTTTGTATTGAATGAGTGATGGGCATTAATTTTGGCAAAATTTGAGAATGTCGAATTCTGAGAGTCAGTTGATTAGTAATTAGGAAAGATTTAGAGATTAGGAATTTTGTAAGTTGAGATAGCGTCCGGTAGACGACTTTAATATGAAGTTCAGTGAGTCTAGAGGACAATTTTTAGTTGTTATTATGGTAAATACCGTCTGGTGACGAGGTTGCTTTTGGTGTGAAGTTAGGTCTGTTAGATAGGATATTTTAAACTATTAATCGTCATCAGGTTGGCGAAATTAATAAAAGCTCACAAGTGCAATGATTTTATAATTAGTTATATTGTGGGATATTACTTTAAGACATTTTTTAGCAAGTTGCTCTTAAAATTAGGTGAGAGGTTTTCACAGTTAATCACTAAGTTAAATTGTAAGTAAATTTTAAGGAAATAATTGTTAGAAATAAATTTGTCATTCATTAATTTTAATTATTGAAATTTAATAAATGATTTCATTGTTATTAATAATTTTCTGAGTGTTATTTATAGCCTTCTCAAGATTCTCACGACCTTGTCTTTTCCCTTTCACGTTTCTCCGGTTTCTGGGACACCGTGCCTAAAATCCCAGTGGCGCCCTTTTCAAAGAGAAAAGGGGTGACCAATCGGACAAGAGCGCAATACTCTTGTTACAAGCTTATACGTACAATAATTGTGTTTAAGAATTCAAATAACCATTAATACAAAAAATTATTATTAACAAATAAACATTGCTATATTTATTATGAATAAAATATTAAATATCTAATTCATAAACTGACTAGCTGTTACCCACCCGCTTCGCTGGGCGTTTTTTAGAAATGCATCTTTAGATCTAGACTCGCAATTTAATTTGAGTATTGTTTTGATTTGCACAGATTCCAAATGATCATTGACAGTTTTAGTCAGTCATTGAAAGTCTCATAACTGAAGTTCAAATTTGTCTAGTTTCAAATGCGAAGAATTCTTCTATTTTTGAAAATTTTCTCAGTAACATCAAATTTTCATAGAAATTTAATCAACATGTTTTTTTCGAATTCTATTTAAATAAGTAGGCAAATTAATTTTTACATATTTATTGTTTGCAAATACTAAAATTGATGGTAGAATGAAGTTATCTTAGTATCGAAAACATGGACCCTGATTCCTTATTGGTTGAGATTTAGATTAAAGTTAGCTTAGTATCGAAATAACGTTCAGAATTAGAACGCGCGCGGATGCGCGCAATTTAAATTCCTAGTTGTTTGCAAAATGCATTCATTTTAATCTGTTACATTCCCGCGATCCCGCAATAAGAACAATTTATAAATTATGTAATCAGCAAAAAAAACATGTATGTAAAATTCTTAGTCCGTTGACTGAAATACTGTATATAATGTTTTGAAAACCTTACAATGACTTTTTCCCCGCTGCTAAAGAGACTTTTTTTTGTAAGGAACCAGGGTAAAAAAATTTATATGGGGTATTCCATGCCAAATCGACCACTTTTGAACCCGACCCCTTTAGATTCAGCTGAAACTTTACTATTCTTTTCTACACTTTGAAAGACATTTTTGAGAATTTTTTCAAATTTTTTTATCCAACCCAAAAAAAGTTATGAATTTTTCAAAAAAATGGCTTTTTTATTTTCAAATAGCCATAACTTTTTTAAAAATTGACTTTTGGGTACCTTTTTTTTTAAAAAAATTTTTGTTTTTGAATGAACTTTTCGAAAAAATATACGAAAAAAATTTAACATGATCAATTATATAAAATAATCGGTTTTTTTAAGTAAAATCGTCATTTTTTCGAAGTCCGCCATTTTCTTTTTTTTTTTTTCTCAAAAAAAACTTCAATTTATTTGACAACTATCCCCGCTAATCCCGAGCAGGGCCGATTTTTTTTTATATTTTTTTTATTCATTTAAAAAAAAAAATTGTCAAATTTTCAAAAATGGAAAAAATTTTTTTTCCGTAAATTTTATTTCTATCATATAATAAATATAATTTAACGATTTTGTGATACAATTCTCAATTTATAGATTTAATTTACGAATATAATCACCGAGATTCAAATTTTAACTTATCAGTAAGGTCGATAAACTAGAGTAGGACAATTGTAGACTTACCAACAGTCAGTATACTAGAAAGTATACGCTAGTGTGTATCGATTTATAAATACGGTTTTTTCATACTGTCTAAAATATAACCTGTAAATTGCTGTTAATCTTTTGTGCGATCAAGTGTCTAGTGAAAGATTGTTGATATTACATTTGGTTCATAAATAAATAATTTTTATAGTTCATGAAGGCTATTTTGATTTGGTGTAATTTGAAAAGCCTATTTTTTTATTCTATGAATCTAAATTGATTGGAAGAATTTTATGAAGACATTATGGCATCAATAAAGCAATTCGATCGATGTTGTAATCCATTTAAGTTGGAATCACATTACGACATTTAACAGGGGTAGCGAAAAAGTTGGTTGAAGAAAAGGGTCTACTTTCAACACCTGAATCGAAATTAGGTAGATATAGCATAGAATTGATGTTTCTGGTACATCTGAAGACTGAATTACTTAACATTTTTTGTATGGGGAGGACAATTAAGTAAAATCGTCATTTTTTCGAAGTCCGCCATTTTCTTTTTTTTTTTTTCTCAAAAAAAACTTCAATTTATTTGACAACTATCCCCGCTAATCCCGAGCAGGGCCGATTTTTTTTTATATTTTTTTTATTCATTTAAAAAAAAAAATTGTCAAATTTTCAAAAATGGAAAAAATTTTTTTTCCGTAAATTTTATTTCTATCATATAATAAATATAATTTAACGATTTTGTGATACAATTCTCAATTTATAGATTTAATTTACGACTATAATAACTAAGCTTAATGATTAATACAGTTAATATCCAATGATTTCACAAAAACAATACGAAAAATTATTTATTAATTTTCTCTTTCGTGTTTCAATATTTTACAAATTCTGTATTCATTAGAGTTCGAAAATTTTTTAACATCCCGAGAAAAAATGTTTGTATATAATCATATATAATTGTATATAATCATATATGATTATATATGGAATCACATATATAATTATATAGAATTGTATATGAGGTTACATATAATCATATATGACTATATATAGAGCAATATACAGCCAAGCAAGATTATATATAGTTATATATAATCATACATGATTATATATGGAATTGTATATGAGGTCATATATATAATCATATATAATTATTTATGACTTATATATGGAGCAATGTACAGCCATGCGAGATTGAATATTGTCCCATATATAATTATATATGCTTATATATTAATTAACATACATAAAACTTTTTTCTTTGAAAAAAAATTTTTTTTTGGTAATCACAAAAAGTTTAAAATGATGTTTATAATTACATTTAAATAATTCTGAAGTACAAAATTTGTCTCATTTCCTATGAGATGTTTTGTCTGCTCTGCTACTACCTAATAATAAAGTCATTATTTATTTTATTATTTAAATAAGTGTTATATTATAATGAAATTCGGTAAAATAACTGAATTATGAATTATGACTATCCAAATATATTATAAAATTAATTTTTCTATTATATTTAAGATAAACTCATATGATACATTAAGTAGATCATAGAATCATTATTATCTAAGACAGCAGCACAGCAGACAGAAACTTCAAGACGCACGGAGATCATCAAAGTTAAGCAGCATTGAGCAGGGTTAATAGTTGGATGGGTGACCGCTGGTGTTATGGCCATAAAATTAAATCTAGATTTTTTTTTTGCATTTTGATTGGTTACACAGAGTTGCGTAAGACCATATTAAATACTCTATCTATAAAATTAACCCAATAATTAATTAGATGTAATAAATATATAATTAAATGTTGTTATATATAATTATACATAATTATATATAATTAGATATGATTATATTTGGCCATTTTTCATATATAATCATATATGACCAATTTATATATAAATATATATAATTATATATAAATATTTTTCCTCGGGATACAAACAACCATTTTTGTCCGAAATTATACAATGTAGCTGTTGAGTTCCTACAATCGGTTTCGTTTTCAAAAATCTGTCATTTAAATCAGTTAATGCTGTATTATAATCTTCTTCTGGAGAAAACCTAACTATGATATTTGGTAAGTTATTCGGATTAGAAGCCCATTCAAAAAATTCTATCGGTGTTGTTATTTGTTTATCAACTGCAAGCTGGAGACTTGCTCTTGCTGCGTGTCGTTTGATGATGCCACCAATTCCATCACACGGACCTTTGCCATGGGCCGTCGCAGAAAAATGCCATTCAGCAGGAATATCAAAATCATCTTCATGATAATATAAATTTACAAAATTTTTGAAGTTTTTGAACTGTTGAGGAGCTCCATCAGAAAAATAATAAATCTTGTTACAGCGTTTAGGAAGACTTTTTACATAATCAGTTATTAGTTTGATGAAAACATGAACAGCAACGGCATCGTGATTATTACAATCTGAAATAATTACTAAACTTTTGTGATCAAGTTCATAATTTATTTTGTAATAAATAACCACCGGAAAAACTGTTGCCTGGTTATTATTCCAGTGAAAACCAGATGCTGCATTTTGTACTACGAACGCGTAATTCTCTGCAAAATCACAAATAATGACAAATTCATTTGGTTTCAGTGTTTCTTTCAATGTTTTCAAAAATTTGGCTTGTTGTTTAGCAATAAATGAGTGAGGTAAACGAACTTTTAATTCACTACAAAAGTTTTCAACAAATTCTTCTGTTGGCTTGATAAAAGTTTCCAAACTACTTCTCGGTTTTGATATCCAATACTTATACGTAATATTCTCGATCTCCTGATTCTCAAAACATGTTAGTAGAATGTTACTCAACTCATCTACCCCTGGACAGTTGTTACATCCACCCAAATAACATTGCACCGATGGAGTCTCACAAATTATCATGTCCAAACAATCACTATAGTGTTTCATGGGCTTTTCTGTATTTATTGTTAAGGAATGAAGATTTTCACCTAAGAGAAAAGTTGTTAAATAAACAGAAAATTCACACACTTATAATTTTTAATTAATTTGATAATTACCAAGCATCATCAACTTAAAGTTTTGATGGATCGTACATACACAGATGGTGTGTGTTCCACTTGCTTCTGCTAACACACAATGTTTCGGTCGTAAAGAAGTGAATTTCGAAAATCCAATTTTCTCTGTTGGGTTTATTTCACGGAAACATTGGTACAGTTCTTTTAAGTTAGACAGAACAAGCCGTTTTTGGACGTGTACTCGATTACCATTATTATTTCGAACTAAAACAAAGTCTTTTATACCGGGCATCAAAGCACTATACTCATCATCGTTGTAAAAATTCTCAATTTTTAATAACATTTGATGAGTAATTGTCCTCCCTATACAAAAAATGTTAAGTAATTCAGTCTTCAGATGTACCAGAAACATCAATTCTATGCTATATCTACCTAATTTCGATTCAGGTGTTGAAAGTAGACCCTTTTCTTCAACCAACTTTTTCGCTACCCCTGTTAAATGTCGTAATGTGATTCCAACTTAAATGGATTACAACATCGATCGAATTGCTTTATTGATGCCATAATGTCTTCATAAAATTCTTCCAATCAATTTAGATTCATAGAATAAAAAAATAGGCTTTTCAAATTACACCAAATCAAAATAGTCTTCATGAACTATAATAATTATTTATTTATGAACCAAATGTAATATCAACAATCTTTCACTAGACACTTGATCGCACAAAAGATTAACAGCAATTTACAGGTTATATTTTAGACAGTATGAAAAAACCGTATTTATAAATCGATACACACTAGCGTATACTTTCTAGTATACTGACTGTAGGTAAGTCTACAATTGTCCTACCCTAGTTTATCGACCTTACTGATAAGTTAAAATTTGAATCTCGGTGATTATATTCGTAAATTAAATCTATAAATTGAGAATTGTATCACAAAATCGTTAAATTATATTTATTATATGATAGAAATAAAATTTACGGAAAAAAAATTTTTTTCATTTTTGAAAATTTGACAATTTTTTTTTTTAAATGAATAAAAAAAATATAAAAAAAAATCGGCCCTGCTCGGGATTAGCGGGGATAGTTGTCAAATAAATTGAAGTTTTTTTTGAGAAAAAAAAAAAAGAAAATGGCGGACTTCGAAAAAATGACGATTTTACTTAAAAAAACCGATTATTTTATATAATTGATCATGTTAAATTTTTTTCGTATATTTTTTCGAAAAGTTCATTCAAAAACAAAAATTTTTTTAAAAAAAAGGTACCCAAAAGTCAATTTTTAAAAAAGTTATGGCTATTTGAAAATAAAAAAGCCATTTTTTTGAAAAATTCATAACTTTTTTTGGGTTGGATAAAAAGATTTGAAAAAATTCTCAAAAATGTCTTTCAAAGTGTAGAAAAGAATAGTAAAGTTTCAGCTGAATCTAAAGGGGTCGGGTTCAAAAGTGGTCGATTTGGCATGGAATACCCCATATGTAATTATATGTTATTTACATAATTTTTTTTTTCTTAATTTGTTTAAAGTCGCATAAACTACTAAGGTCATGAGCGAGTACGGTAGGGGGTAAACTTTTGAGATTGGAACTCGTTTTATTTCTTGGGCTGAGCAGTATAATACACTTAAATATTGAAAATATTCATTGGTGTACGCCGGACTCGAACCCGGTCCAATGCTTTGGTAAGCAAGGGCCGGATCCGATAGGCTACTGCGCGCCTCTATTTACATAAATAATTTATACTTTATATATAATTTATATATACTTATATGTTATTATATATTACTTATATATAATTATATATTACTTACCTATAATTATATATAATTATATGTAATTATATATAATTAAATATAGTCGGCCGCGATAGCCGTGCGGACTAATGCGTTAGTCTGTACGGGTATCGTGTCGGTAGGTGCGGGTTCAAGTCCCAGCGGTTGTTAGAAAATTGATTTCAATAACAAACCGCTGAGGGTCGCTCTAGTAGCCGAACTGTTCTGACCAGGTTTTCTGTGGTTTTCCTTGGTCACTGTGATAAAGCTTAAATGGGCAGGCACAGGCAAATGAGTACAGTACTTGTAAGTCGGCCACAGCCGCTACCTCGAACGCATTGAGGTGGGGTAAAAGAAATCTATCTCACCGAGAGGGTGGGAATAAAAAGGGGGGAGGAGAAAAAAGTGTGCTTGTTACATGTATGAAAAATGTAGTGGAAAAACAGGCGAGAAAAAAAGTGGAAATCCCCACCCTCTCCTTGTAAAAACACACGGTTGTATACAAGTAAAAATCACATTTTTTTTTTATAATTAAATATAATAATATATAATTGGATGCAGTATTTTTTAATAATTATATATAATCATATACAATTATATATAATTGCATATAATTATATATGATTAATTGATTATATATAATAATATATTAGTAGATGCAGCATTTTTTAATAATTCTATATAATCATATACAATTACACTGTAAAAAAAGCGGTGTTAAAATGGTTCTCGGCAGTGTTAAAAATTTGGTGTTAAATCGGTGTTACAGCGGTGTACAGTAACTCCGTATCGGTGTATTATCAGTAAAGAATTTATGAAACACTAAATAATATTAGATATTAATTAAAATTGAACAAATTAATGTTTATTTTACAATTAGACTGAAATCAAATAAAACATAAATTAACTTAATATAATAAATACAATAAGTTATTAAATATTTACAGTAATAAATATTTAGAAACTATATAGTAGTTACACTGTAAAAAATTTTTTGGACTCGGTGTGGTGTAAATGATTCGGTGTAAAAATTTTTAACACGGACGGTGTGAAAATCACAATAAGTGTAATGTTAAATTTGAACGGTGTGAATTCTAAATTTTACACCATCAAACGTGTAAATGTATTTCTTGAAATTTCTCATTAATTAATATAATTTGATTGTTTAGTTTCAGGCTTGTACGATATTAGATTTTAAATATAAACACGTAGAAATAAATATTTTAAAGTATTTTTTCTTTATATTATGCTATTTTACGGAGTAAAGTAAAAGTTTTATGGTTAAATTTGGTATCGTTGGAAAAGTTTTGACCTGGAGTTGTGTTTTTTCATGGTTTCATATCATTCTCACCAATTGTCAATTTATGATGATAAGTATTTAGGCTGCATTCGAAAATGCTCTATTTCTAAATACATAATTAAGAAATGACCTTGTACCTTGTGAACTATTGACATTTTTAAATATATAAGCTCATCCCGTTGTTACACTCATCAAGACCTTTCATTTAAGTACCCACATCATTTTTTCATATATTTATATATATTATATATATGAATATATGAAAAATATATCAAAATGCATGTGGGTACTTGAATGAAAGCTCTTGATGAGTGTAACATCGAGATGAGCTTATATCCTTAAAAGCTTCAAATGTAACACCTGGCCAAAAGGTCACTGTTGAAACACAAACTAATATTAACCACCGTACTGTTGCTGTACAAGTAAATAGTCGTCCTAAATATCGTAGCGTATCAGTTCAATGTAAAATTTTATCAATCGGAATCGATGAATCCTGCTCACCAATTAAAACTGGTAGCATAAGTACTGCAACATCTCCAATAAAACCATTGCGTCAAAAATTACATCCAAATTTATTGGAAGATACTCAGAAAAGTTTGTCATCTAGTAGTTTTACAAATTCAAATAGTTCACAAGATATTTATGAACCTTCTGACAATACCGGTTCAAGTACTATGGATTCTAGCAGCCTTCAATCTCCTGTAAAAAAATTTGAAATTTTGAAAGTCACAAATTACTTAATTAACGATAATTTAAAAGCGTATGCTGGTGTTCCTCAAGAATGGAATGTGGTGCTAGAACGTATTAGTGTAATATCTAATATTGATATTACTAATATAAAATTATCGTTGATGAAAATACGACGCCAAGATACTTTGGAAAGATTAAGTGAACAGTTTGGAATGAGTGTCAGCAATGCTAGTATTATTTTTAATAAAACAGTCCCTGTATTGGCACATTTATTAAAAAAACTCGTTTATATACCGAAGTCTAGTAATATAAAAAAAATACTACCGATACCATTTAGAACTTCATATAATCATGTGATTGCTATTATTGATGCATTTGAGATACAAATTGAAAAACCAAGTGATCCAGAGTACCAATCTTTAACTTGGTCAGAGTATAAAAAATGTAATACTTTAAAATATTTAATATCTTGTACACCAGATGGCTTTATAAGCTTTATATCAAAAGGATTTGGAGGTCGAATTTCAGATGAACTATTATTCCAAGAAAGCGGATTATTGGAAGAGCTACCCGAGGCTTGTGCTGTCATGGCCGATCGAGGATTCAAAAACATTGTTCAACTTCTTGACGATAAAAATATTGAATTAATTCGACCACCTTCAGTTAATTCTGGAGTAAAATTATCACAATCTGACGTGTTACAAGGCAAACGAATCGCTGCTCTACGTATTCATATAGAACGCGTTATTGGAAGAATAAGAGAGTTTGATTTTCTAAAACCTCATGCGGTTGTTAATCATAATATGTTACCTTTAACAGATAATATTGTTGCCATTGCTGCAGCACTTGTAAATTTACAAGGGCCTATAATTTCTACTTAAGTTTAAGAGTATTTGTATTATAAAATAAATTACTAAGTGTCTGTTCTATTTAAGCTAATATATTTATTATTTATTGTAAAAATACATCAAAATATAATTAATAACATTTATTAACTTTGTACAGATTTTAATAATTTTGGAAATATATTTTTGGACCAAAATACTTGACTATTTTTAATTAGAGCTTGTGTATGTGCATAATCATATTTTAATTTTTTAATGTAAATAGTTTTATTTTCTTCAAAATGTGGATCAGCAACACAAAAGATACCTTCTTTTTTACCAGTCAATAACATTTGTAGTTGCATTGGGGCATTACACTTCAAGCTGACTTTACCTTTTGGTAGAAAAATATCTAATGATTTATGACTGGTGGGACATTTTACTTCAACAATGGCATTGCTTGTCATTCCATCAGGAGATGCTGCAAAAATCGGATAACTAGGTACAAGATACATCCCCGGACGCGTTATTACTACTCTTAATTCTTTCTCACGAACTTCGATTACATCTTTTTCTAACTCTTTTCCTCGTGTCATAGCGCTTGTCTCATGAACTTTACTTGCGCCAATGATTTGTTGAACTAGCGAACCATTATTACTTTTACAATGAGCAGCTTCATAAAATTTTGATGCAGTAATGCGTCCATAACGAAGTTTATACCAAATTGCACATTCACTTTGCTGCTTGGTTAGCTGTTCAGCTTCTTCACACACATCTTCTGCCATTTCAGTTTTAGCGAATTCCAAAAATTTCTCTACTCGCAAATCAATATTTTGATTAAAATCCAAAATTAATCGATGTAACGATAAATTGTAAGATTTTTTGGATTCTAAATCAAAATTTAATTGCCCAATTTGAGAATTTATTTGTTGATTTTTGGCAAATTCGACAACTTCTTGTAAAAATGTACTATTACCCGGAAAATTTTCAACAGGAGTAGTAGATTTTTACTTGAAAAGCTAAAGCAAAACAAGAAATTAAAGATATACTTCCAAAATTATTTGATTAACTTCAAAATGAAATTTGTTTGTAATAATAATTGTTATCATAACTTGATATAAAGAATATATTTTTTGATTTTGATCTAAATATTTAGATCGCCATCCAATTGTAAAAGTTAACGTTAAGTTGCAGTCCAACTTTTATACAATCTAGGGCCGAAATTTGACTTTAACTTTTATCAAAATGTTTTAGTAAAAGTCTTAATGTGAAGTTTTAGTGAAGTTGGACAAAATGAATGCAAACACTCATTGATATGGCAGTTTATCAGAATTTGTCTCTTTTTTACATTGGTCGGTAATTTATCGGTAAAAAAACGAAGCACAGTAAAAATTTTTAACTACTGCCGTGACAAAAAAATTAATATTTTATTGTTAAACCGGGGATTTGAACCCGAATCGCCTGGTTCCTAGCCTAGCTCACTATCAGATGAGCTATCTTCGACTCATATCATCGACGCGCTTTCAGTCACTTATATCTGATACAATATTTTTATAATGTAAAATTGTATTTGCAATTATGAATATAAAGTGAGTGAATTGAATTAATTTAATAGTTTTTTGTTTTTAGCTATGACATTGAAGTTAGTAATTACTTGACTATTTTGTAATTTTTTTTTAACAAATAAATTAATTCCAAAAAATTATTTATAAAAAATTACATTTTTTATTATTATAAATTTCTACATGTCAATTTTTTTTTTTTTTCTAATTCTTTTTTACCATAATTTACTTGTTAAAAAAAATTCTTAAAATTATCAAATGTCAGCTAAATTAATTTTCATTTTTTGCTTCAAAAATGTATAAAAGTGTTTCAATAATTTATTAATAAAAATAAATATCTGAAATTATGTGATGTTTAATTTTCTTGAATATAGAAATACTCTGAAATCTTTGATAAATTTATTTACAAAGCATTAAAATTTTTTTTTATCGTCCTATTATTTTTTATTAATTTTTTATAAGACTTCTTACGAAAAATAAGGAATCACTTAAGTGATTGACAATTAACCTGCTGCAAAAAACTTTTTTAAATCATGGTTTGCTAATCAACTTGAAGGTCCGAATAAATATAACTTAAAGCAACATTAATTTTTCTATGAATTTTACAGTAATTTTTTTTTTTTAAATATCATTCTAACTTAACAATAACTTTTTTATAGATAAAAATGTATGAAAATTAAATTAGCCGACATCTGAAAATTTTTATAATTATTTTTATTAAAAAAATTGTTACTATAAAATAAAAAGAAAAAATTTCACATGTAGGAAATTTGAAAAATTATGAATGCAATTTTTTTAAATTATTTTTTTACTTGCAATTTGATTGTTAAAAAAAATAGAAAAATTTTTAAACGTCGGCTAACATTAGTATCATATTAAAAGTTGGTTAAAACTTGGATTGAAATTGCGGCAGTAGATTAACGTCAAGTTACTATACAACTTCAACACAAATTGTATATAACTTTTACTGTACAAGTTTTGAAGTGAACTTAACGTTAACTTTGACTAAACTTGCTATACTACAAGTATTTTTATAGTAAGTGTGGCTATCAGGGTAGCTAATCGAAACTAACTAACAACTCGTATTTTAGCAATAAATTTTCAATATTATTGTCTAGACACGTGTAATAGCCGTAAACGCTGTACTGCTATTAAATAGCTATAACATTATGACGTCACAACTATGATGACCAATCATGGCGCGTTTATAGTCACGTGATTTTTATTTAAATTTCATCAATTTTTAATTGTTTATAATTAATTGAAAAAAATTTTTTTTGAAGTTTTTTGCATTAAATATCAATATTATTAATAATAAAGTTTTAAAATACATAAAAAAAATCAATAATTTTTTTTTTTTCAAAAACCCAATTATTCTATTCTGGGGAGTTAATTGTCAAGTTATTAATCGTAGAGTCATTGGGAATAAACTTGTTAATTTATTTGATTTAATTGTGTTTGTGCCGTGCCAATAATTTCTACAACCTAGCCTCTTTCCTCTCACTTAGCATTAATTAGTTGATTAAGTTTATTCTGTGACCGAATATCAGTTTTGGATACCCACTCCCTGAGTGTGACACCACAATCTAGGAGCAATTTACCGTCCCAGTGTAATACTAAATTCTGGACAGCAGAATTATTATTTTTTATATCTGTCGCCATCATTTTTCTCATTTTATTACGATCTCTATGTATTGACCTATGGCTAACATCAATTTTGTTATCATGACCCAAACTTTTTGCGACAGCGATAACGATATAAGCAGCATTTCTGCTAGAGACATTTGATCTGTCCAAAGCTGATGATAATTCGGGAGTCATAACATCTATTTTATTTTCATGTGAACTTTGCGGAAGTTCGTCTTCAAAATTAGATATCGTTCTTTTTGGTGCTCTTGAACAAGAACTAGAAGATGATCTGCTCAATTCTTCAAAAGAAATAGATTTGTCAGATAAAGCTTGACTTAAGACTGAAAAAAATATTGAATGATTAGATTTTTAAATAATAAACTTTAAGAAAAATTAGATTTTAATGTCTTGTCAGCATATAAGAAGTTAATAATAATTACCATTTTCATTAATATCGTCCTCTATTGGTTCAAGAGGAAAACTTTCATCTTCTACGTCATCTGGTATTGGTGTTAACCGGCCTTTACTTCTTCTTACTAACGAAAACAGTTTTTCAGGACAGGAGTCATGAGATATATCTTTTTTTAATCTCACATCAAATAATTCATTTAATTTATCAGTAAATTTTTTTATTTTCAACAGATGAAACTCCGAATGTTTTTTAAATCGACTTTTATCTAAATTTCTCCATTCTGTAAATAGCATTTCCATTTTTTTAATTGCATGTTGATGTTTTATCAATGGTGTATTCATATCACTCCAAATTTCTTGAACTTCATCTATAATCTTTGCAGCACATTCACGAACTGTCTTTTTTAAGATCTTATACTTAAACATAAAATAATTCAAAACGTCGCCATTTTTAGGCAGCTTGCGTGATGGCAAATTATTATGAACGGCACCCAAAAGATAAACACTGTTTAAACTATTTTCCGACATAGCTAATAAATCTCTACAAAACGAGTAACAATTAATCTCCGAAGATATCAATATAGTCTCAAATTTTAAAATAAATACTAGTCAGCTGTCAATGTAGCCAACTTTATCTAACCAGCTGTGACGTATATGTTAACGACATCTATTAAATCATGTTTGTAGTTGCACACTGGCGGGGTTTTTAAAACTGCCGTTTCGAGTTACGAAGGCTATAGAAGAATTAGTTGACGAATAAAAATGACAGAAAAATATACATTTTATTAATTTTAAAGCATGAATAATTTTCAAGTCAACGAGACTTATAAATAAAAAATTAATCTTTTTGTCTTCATTTTATTTGGTGATAAAATTATTTTTAACTTCTATAGTACCGTACTACAATCAATTAAAGCATAAAAACTATTTTTTAGATCATAAATATTACTAAAAAAATTGCATTAGTATGTTCTTTTCGTTAGGAAGTAGTTTCATAAGTGTTCATCAATAATTAAAAATAAAAATTATAGAACGAATTGTAATTTAATCAGCTATAAAAAAAAGCTATTGATTTTTTAAGATCGATAAAAAAAAATCTTTGTAGAGAATTAAATTTCCTACAAAACCATACCAAGGGTTTTTTTTATATTTGGTATATTAAATTGTCTATAACCAAAAAATAAGTGAAAAAAAACTTTTTTTGGCGAAAATTCTTATTTTTGCGAGCGCTAACTTAAAAATGATGATAGAGGGCTCAAATTTTGACACAATTTTTTTTTTTGTCACTCTCAACGAAATTTTGATATAAGACCGAAAAAAAAAAAATAGTCGATTTATTTGGCACAGTCTAATGTTCATATATGCTTAGTATGGTAGATTGTAAAAGTTCCAAGACAGGTGCAATGACGAGACTTGGTGGGAAGTAGACAGAGGCTACTATGATAGTGAGATTGGAAGGTTGAACCTTTGTTATTAGCCAGAAATCGGTGGAAAACAGTAGTTTAGTATTTACACTAAGGGTTGCCAAGGACAAGAGACCGCCACTTGGCCTGCCCGGACCTTTTGATTTAGCAGCTGGTGACGAAAAGTAATTCCATTGATGAGATAAGTCTGGTGTTAAAGTTGACAAATCGGTGATCCTGGTTTCAGATAGGCCGATGAAGTTAGAAGACGAGAGTTCGGTGGGATTTCGCAGGTATTTGGATCCACGAATGTTCCAAAAATATAGTTTGATATTAGTAGACTTCTGATTTAGGCGTTTTTGTGGTGATCCGTTTGGACGGTTTTTGGTCAGGCTGAGTTGTAAGTAGTATTTCTCAAGTCCACAGATAGGATTGATGGTAACTGTGTAGTAGACGTCCTGGTGAGCGTAGTGGTGTTGTGGGTTGGAGCTGGGGTTATGGATTTGGTTTCCATGTTGTATATGTAAGGACTGCCATCTACATAGACTTTGAGATGCCCATATTTAACTCTTTTACCCCCAGCTTTCTGATTTTTGCCATAGTCCCTTAGTTTTTTTGAGGCCAATTCCTCTTCTGGAGTTAAGTCGTGGTTGATGAATACGGGTGGCTTGAGGGTTTTTTTCATGGACATTACTTGTGATTTCAGATTATTGTCAGTAAAAGTAGCTTTGATTCTGCTTTTCGATTTGCCGATTGGTACAGCGTTAGTGATGCAGTTGTTCAGATTGAAATGATTGGCGATAAAGTTGCTTACTGTATTGATGGCATTATCGTTTGTTACCTCAAGGTCACTGATAATGACGTTATTTTTCCTTAGGTGTTTTTCTACGGAGGAAATCGCAGTGCTGGCGATTTGCTTGTTAAGAGATTGGGCGAGAGCTGGGTTGCTGGGATTTAGATTTAGTGCAGGGGGCTGATTTTCCAGAGCAACCAGGCGTGATTTAATCTCAGACAGTTCAGCATGCAGAGCCTTGTTTTCGGCGATGAATTCATCCTTAACAGCTTGAATCAGGAGGGTGTTGAAGTCCTTGACGGCTTGAATCTCGGTGCTCAGGTCGATTTTCAGCTGGTTCAGGTGTGCAGCTGTCGAAGTCGAAGACTGAAGCTATCTTCCTCAAGAACAAACTTGTATATCGCGGTCCACGCAAGAACAAAAAGAGTCCGCACTCCTATAAAGAAAAAGGAAAACAGAGAAAGCCCAAGTACGACACGAAACCGCCAAAAATTATGATAGGGGACTCTAAAGTCAAATTCAAATCAAGCGTTAGATACTTAGGGGTGCACTTCAACGAGGGTCTTAAAGTGAAAAGTTACATTAAAACAAGGCGCGCGAAACTGAGTAGGGTATTCGGGCGCATGCGGCGTATTGCGCGAGCGGAATGGGGATTGCGATACCCAGCTATGTCCACCATATACAGGGGTTTCTTTATGCCTATCGTCACATATGCGGCGGCGGCTTGGAGTGACCGTTGCGATAAGGAGGACTGGAGACATCTTCGAGCACTACAGCGTCAAGCGCTTATAACAACAACTACTGCCTACAGGACAGTGTCGCTTGACGGGATTTGCGTAGTCACGGGTGCAATACCCATTCAGCTGGTAATAGACGAACGGTGCGCTCGATACAACCTTCGTATCGGCAAACAGGCTACCCTTGGAAACGTCACCGTGCAGCCAGATGCGGAGGATCGCCTTGGAACCCTTAGAATTGAAACCATACGTCGGTGGCAAGAACAGTGGGACACATCAGAGAACGGCCGTGAAACTAGAGTCTTTTTCCCAGACGTAGCAGAACGTCTGGCAAACAAATGGATCAGTCCAAACTTCTGGCTGACCCAAATCCTAACCGGTCACGGTTGTTTTAGAGAATATCAATTCAAGTACGAACACACGGAGAGTAGATTCTGCGACGAGTGTAGGGAGAAGGGGATAGGAGAAAGGGTCGACAACGTGGAGCACTTAATGCTCGAATGCCTTGAGTACGAGCCTCAACGCGAGGTGCTCAAGGACATATGGGGTGGGAACGCGGAGTGGGCGAGCGTTGCGCGTGCGATTGCCACATCCCAAAGTAACTTCAAGCTCTTAAAAGGTTTCAGTAAAGTAGTAGTATATTGCAAACTCCAAACCCAACTAGCTAATGAAAGCGCGATTAGGGACGAGACTCAGAAATCCACCTAGGTAGAGTCGGAGCGCCTAGGCATAAGCGATATGCTCCACACAATTGTGAGGATAGTATAGAGCTTTGAGTGACTGCCGTAGAATAAGATAGGGAATTAAAAACTACACAAGTGCCCGGGCACCTCACACACGCAAACACTTACACGTAGAATCATTTTACACACAACACATCGTATACACATACGACATGGTCTTCTATCGACTCCGCCTCCCCGTGGTCCCCGCTGGATACTGCTCATATTCTGTGGGTATATCTCGATGTGCCCACAGGGAATGGGTTGCCAGAGGAGTCGATGAGAGTTGCACACACTTACAATAACACGCAACTCTTAATGCTGCTCAATGAATGTGTACAAACACAAGAGAGCAGCGGTTTTTCCTCGTCCGTGATCTGGGCTGTGTTTTCGTTATGGTGAAGGTAGGACAAATATAGGTGCGTGTATAGCTCTTTTGAGCCCAGGAAACGGCCTCCTCGGAGGTAAGCGAAAGCCTCACCATATATTTTTCTTCTTCAGGTGTGCCCGGTCCTCCAGGCGCCAAACTTGCATTTGGTTAAACAGCTCGGAAAGAGATGGACAATCATTATTGTTTAAACCCATATCTATACTACAATCAACTCTACTTACGTTTGTATGAGAGTCTGCGTTTCTGGACGATGGAGGAGAAGAAGAAGATCGCCTATGCTTTTGTTTGTGAGGTGGGCTGTGGTGATCCGGATCCCTGAGTCTCTTATTCGTGTGATGACGATATAGATCTACTAGCGAGCCAGTCGAGTTATTCTGATGTCTGGCTAATCTTTCCGCGTTGGTGAGTCTTCCTCTTCGATGTTTTGGAGTTACCTCTGGTTTTGGAGTATTGAAGGTGAACACTGGGGTTTTGGAAGTGGTCAGTGTACAAGGGTTCCTGGGTGTAGTATTTGAGTTATGGGCAGGATCTGACGAAAGAGTAGCTTGAGAAGATGGTGATGAATCACGCCCAGATCCCTTCTCAGAGTTGGTGTCATAGACTACGCTGTTAGTTGACATAACCTAACGGCACCATTAGGTTTGCTCATGTCCTTAGAGTGGTGAATTAATAATTGCGTGAAATTATCACACTAATAAATATTGCATTTAATGTCGGACAGGATGACACTGTTAGTAGTAAAGCTGGTGAATAAATTGATAACGTGTATTATGACACCACTAGTAGCACTATATGTATGACAATAATAATAGAACCTAACCTCAGCCACTCCACTTGTTTATTTTATTTAAGTGTAAAAAAATCTGTATATTAATTAGAAGAATTTATATGTAAGTAAGACAAAAAGATTTAGTTCTACCCAAATTGTCGTAAGAATATAATCTTTGACTATTATTTTTATTTAATATGAGAAAATTATAAGAGTGTATATAAAACACGTCATGCTGTATGCACGTCCTATGCTACTCCTCCCTATGCGATTATATATAATTATATTAATTTTTTTTTCAAAAATGGATAAAAAATTATTTTTTTTTAATTATATTGAAACTAGTGCGATTCGGAGTATGATGTAGTAATCAGAAACTATTTTAATTGATGAAAAATTCCGGGCGTCCGCTGTGTGTGTGTGTGTGTGTGTGTGTGTGTGTGTGTGTGTGTGTGTGTGTGTGTGTGTGTGTGTGTGTGTGTGTGTGTGTGTGTGTGACACTATGTGACTATGTGACTCGCTTATAACTTTTGAACTACTGAACCGATCGGAACGAACTAAACGGCGTTCTGAAGAGTTCCCTCGAACTTAGATTTCCTGAGAATTTAAACCGATTCGGACCGATAGATTTTAAAAAATCTTGAAAAATCTCAAAAAAAATAAGAAA
>CAJNRD030001124.1:27187930-27200957 GCA_905319865.3 Cotesia congregata
TACATCACCATGTCTGATAAGCAGAAAATTCAAACATTAAACTTCATCTCTCATGATCCAGCGATCCCTTTGCGTTTCCGAACCTGGCAATTATATGAGTACCCACTGCTACCAAAAACTACCAAGCATGTTTGGCCAATTAAGACTTCTACTCAGCTGGAAAAACCACGATACGTCATTTTAGGATTTCAAACCGCAAGAAAAAACGTTGTAACAAAAGATGCGAGCAAATTCGATCATTGTAATATTAGAGATGTGAAGCTATTTCTTAATTCTCAGAGTTATCCTTATGGAAATTTAAATCTTAACATAAGTAGAAATCAGTATGCATTAATATATGATATGTTTACTAATTTTCAAGTTTCATACTACAATAAAGATCCAGAGCCTCTATTAACGAAAGCTAAATTTTTAACTGACGCACCACTCTACATTATAGATTGCTCAAAGCAAAATGAATCAATCAAGTCTGGACCTGTTGATATAGGAATTGAATTTGAATCGGAAAATCAGTTCCCTGATAGTACCGCTGCATACTGTCTAATATTACATGATCGTATTATTGAATATAACCCTATAAGTAGTAATGTAAGGAAATAACATAAATTGTAATGATTAAGGATATAAAATAAAAACATTTATTTTCAATGTAATCAACGCTTTATTATTATTTATTTCTTAACCTAATTTTACATTAAAATTCATTTTTTTCTTCTACATTCATAACAATTTTTTTTTAATTGGATAAAGCCAAATGCCACAAACATCACTATTATTTTTTTCTTCAGGTGGGTAATGCTCCATGCAGTATTGATAATCCTGGATTGATTTATTCCTCTGTAATATACCTGGTAGTTTATCCCAAATATCTTTTATCTGCTTTGGAGCGACTCTGAGGAGAAATTTCTCATCTAGGCAAGCTAGATCAATAGCATGCATCTTGGTTAAGTACTTGAGATTATAGAAAATTTCAATGGATTTTTCATATGATGCTCCAGTACCCCAAAATTCCATAATCCATTGCTTGAATCTTTGTGTGGATTCATAAGAGCAGGCATAATTTGAAGTCAATAAATGGTTACATCGATTTGGACAGCGAAACGTAGGGTAGTGATTCACAGCATCGATAGAGTACAACCGCATGTTTTCGATATTGATGATTGGAGGACAGGGATCTGACATCATCTGGTTCAACCATCTTGCTTTCCACGAACCATGTGAGTCATTCCATATGAAATCGTCTGAAAAAAAAAAAAATTGTTGCCGTCTCATTTTAGATTTTGGTGTAACTTTGAGAAACTCTTCTTTAGGGTCCCAAAGAACAAAATTTACACGAGTTTGATTTTTACAAGCGCTTGTTTTCGCCTATTTAAATAAAGACTTTTAAAAATCGATATTTTTAAGGCTTATCAACTTTTACTGTGAAATTTTTCTGTTTGAAGCTATCTGCATGATCAAGATGGAATTCACAGTGGGAAAGATAGTAGTTTAAGGGTAAATGAAGATAATTGGCTCGGACGAGTCCTTTAAATATAAGCAGCGTGCTGAAAATGAGTGTTTTTTAGTCATTTTTCGTGAATTTCAATCAACTCTAGCGTCTTAACTGTTGAGAATTAAAAACTCATGCTCCGCGGAAATTAAGTATATATATCATAGTCAAAATTCAGCCACAAGTTGACTTGAGCTGCCCACTCTTCATAGAAGAAAACTTTGCTCGAAGTTTTGAAATTAAAAAAAATTCCAATTTTCAAGTTACGAAACGAGCGTGTTGACTGCGCGATAAAAATCTGATACTCACAGAATCTATTGTTCTTACCTTCAATTTTAAACGACTACATCACTTGTTTTGTTATTTTCATTTTTAGTGCATGTGCGAGCCGTTTTTTTTATAGCAAAAATCAACTCAATTTTTTTTTTTTTAAATAACTGGTAGTTTTTATCTCAATTTTTTGTCTATGAAAATACTGTCTTCACAACAGAATTGTTATATATTTTCATGCATGCGTATAGAGATAAGCTTATTTTCAATATTTGACTGCATTGCATTGAAAAGTAAGTGAGAATAGACGTAAATTGAAATGAAAAATTAGAAATATTATTAATTATTAACAATATAAGTATACTCGAGAAGTAAATTCGAGTTCATAAGTATCAATTAAATTACTAATAACTTAATCTCTGTCACTTTCCAATTTATATATTTTTTTGTGATTCGATGCCGTCGATTGGAAAAGTAAGCAAAATGGAAAAGTAAACAAACTTCTTAGATTATCGGTGTCAAATTTCACGCATCAGCTTAACGCTATTGTTTCACTCACTCTTCGCTTGTCGCGTGCTCTCCCCGACCAAGTTAGGTTGCATGGTAGTAATTAAGCGGAAGAGCAGCGACATTTGGCCGTGGCGGATTTTTAAAGAACCTTAACTCTTTGTCTATAAAAGCCCAATTGTCATTGTTCCAGAGAGCGTTCTTTTGTTCAGTTTGGTTGTTTTAGTAAGTTGATGTGTATTGTGATTTCTCAATTCTTAAAAAAAGTAATGGAGTGTTCGATTGGTTTATTGTTGAAAGAAGATTGCCATAAATTAACGTTTTCACGATCATCAGAGTTGATCGATCAAAATAATCTGAATGAACATGAGAAATACTTATTAACTAAACGAATTCAAGCAGTATCTTTCACAGATATCTGTACATATCATTATAAAAATATGTGACTTATTATTTTTCTTTGTTTGGAAAAAAATGTTGTGATCCATCAAGTGCTCATAAAAAACCTATTCTTAAGTCCTTGCGGGAAATAACTGTAGAGTTTTGTGAAGCAAATGAGAATCTTAACCTTATACCAGGCCGAGCACTTTGTTCACGTTGTATGGAAAATTTACGAAAAACCGAAACAAATGAAAATTATGATATTACCGATACATTATCGCGAAATTTTGATGATCTTGGGGTATCTTTTGATCCTAAGTACGAAGTTTTAGATTCACTTAATAAAATTTGTTCAATCGTAGAAGAGTCACCAATCCCACCTATACAAAAATTAAGTATATCAAAAAGAAAACGAAAAATTGATGAAAAAGTAGATCAAATATCAAGTAAAATACGAAAAAAATTAGAAGCTACTTTTGATGTTGTGGAACATGAAAATAATAAAAAAGACAATGATCATATTTGTTATAATGCAGACTATTTAGAGTTAATCGATGAATTGAAAATGAAATTTAAAGCATCTACAACGTTTGACGAGAAATATGAAATTTTAAGTTTATTACCGAAAAAGTGGACAATTTCTAAAATACAGTCAGAATTTGAATGTAGTGAATATCTTGTAAAAAAAGCTAAAACACTGAGGGCACAATATGGAGTATTAGCGAAGGCTCCAAAAAAAGAAAGTGGACGTCAGTTGAAAACAGAAATTGTTGAAGCTGTTATAAAATTTTTCGAAGATGATGATATTAGTAGATTGATGCCAGGTCAAAGAGATTGTGTAACTGTACGCGATAAGAATAACGGAAAGTCTAAAGAACAAAAACGTTTAATCTTATTTAATTTGAAAGAAGCCTATGAAAAATTCAAGCAAATTCATCCAAACTTAGCCATAGGATTCTCGTCGTTTGCTTCACTTCGACCGAAGAACTGTGTTTTGGCTGGGGCAAGTGGTACACATTCAGTATGTGTTTGTTTGATCCATCAAAATATGAAGTTAATGTTAATGGCGTGTAAAACTAAACTTCTCTATAAAGAATTACTGAAAAAGATAGTTTGTAATGATAGCAGTGAACAATGTATGTTATATAGCTGTAAAGAATGTCCAGGCACTGATGTTATTGATTCCGATATATGTAATGAGTGTGAATTGTCATCTGAAATTAATTTTAAGCAATGGATTTCTACTGATCGCTGCAATTTAATAACTGTAGTTAAGAATGTCGATGAATTTAAAGATGATTTGAAAATACAATTGACAACTTTAAAACCTCATCATTTTATTTCAAAAAAACAATCTGAGTATTTGAGAAACCTGAAAGAAAATTTAAAAGACAATTCAGAGTGTATAGCATTAGTTGATTTCTCAGAAAATTATGCATTCATGGTACAAGATGAAGTACAATCGTTTCATTGGACAAATAATCAAGCTACTCTACATCCCTTTGTAATTTATTTTAAAGAAGACGGTTTACTTAAGACAAAAACTTTATGTGTGATTAGTGATTATCTTACTCACAATACAGTATCGTTTTTTGCATTTCAAAAAATTTTTCTCGATTACATTAAAAACAGTTATCCGGAGTTTAAAAAAATTTATTACTTCAGTGATGGAGCAGCCGCACAATACAAAAATAAAAAAAATTTTATAAATATATGTCGTCATGAAGCGGATTTTGGATTAAAAGCAGAGTGGCATTTCTTTGCCACTTCTCATGGTAAAAGTCCATGCGATGGAGCAGGTGGTACGATCAAAAGGACCGTAAGAAGAGTAAGCTTGCAGCGAACTACCGATGACCATATTTTAACTCCAATCGCAATGCACGACTTTTGTTCTAATCAAATTTCTGGTATAAAATTTTTTTTTGTATCAAGCCAGGATGTAGAAGCTGCTGAGACATTTTTATCTGAAAGATTTATAAATATAAATACAATAAAAAATACGAGATCATATCATAGCTTTATACCAATTTCTCAAAATCAATTACAAGCGCGGAAGTATTCAGCTTCCGATAATTTTGATATTGTTAATATTGTAAAACCAATCCGTAAACGGTTGAATAAAAAATAATGTTCTAGTTGAAAAATTGTTTACAGTTATTGTCATTTTCGATAATAATTACTTCTAAAGACAATTTTACACCCCAAATATCCATAACTTTATTGAGACTAGAAAAATTTTTCATATTTATAGTTGTTTCTGATGGTAAGTAATTTTAATCCATTTGTAAAAACGTCCAGATTTTTGCTGTAAAAAAAACGGCTCGCACATGCACTAAAAATGAAAATAACAAAACAAGTGATGTAGTCGTTTAAAGTTGAAGGTAAGAACAATAGATTCTGTGAGTATCAGATTTTTATCGCGCAGTCAACACGCTCGTTTCGTAACTTGAAAATTGGAATTTTTTTTAATTTCAAAACTTCGAGCAAAGTTTTCTTCTATGAAGAGTGGGCAGCTCAAGTCAACTTGTGGCTGAATTTTGACTATGATATATATACTTAATTTCCGTGGAGCATGAGTTTTTAATTCTCAACAGTTAAGACGCTAGAGTTGATTGAAATTCACGAAAAATGACTAAAAAACACTCATTTTCAGCACGCTGCTTATATTTAAAGGACTCGTCCGAGCCAATTATCTTCATTTACCCTTAAACTACTATCTTTCCCACTGTGAATTCCATCTTGATCATGCAGATAGCTTCAAACAGAAAAATTTCACAGTAAAAGTTGATAAGCCTTAAAAATATCGATTTTTAAAAGTCTTTATTTAAATAGGCGAAAACAAGCGCTTGTAAAAATCAAACTCGTGTAAATTTTGTTCTTTGGGACCCTAAAGAAGAGTTTCTCAAAGTTACACCAAAATCTAAAATGAGTCGACTTTGCTAATTAGACGATTTTAGATGGAATGACTCTTGTATAGTTTTTAATATTCAAATTATATCTCTGGTGATTTACCATGTAGGAATTTTTCATCTTTAATTATGTTCATGCATAGTAATTTTTATTTGTATAAATTTCTATAATTATGTTTGTCTGAGCTTTTACAATTATTTATTTTATGTGAATTTTCTTTGTAGTTTCGTATATATTTTTTATTTTCTGAATATATTATTAATTGAAATTTTTAGTGAGAGATGTCCAAATTGAGAATTTTTTATTCTACCCGAATCATTGCCAAACGTTATAAATCAATGACGACGACTGTATGAGATTTCCACGTATATAGTCACTCATCACGATATCTCCGGAACCATAAGACTTGAAATTTGGTAGGAATATTTTTTTTACCGAGTAGAGGTCAGCTAAGAACGGATTTAATGAAATTCCACCCACAAGGGGGGTTGCGGGGGCGTTAACAATGAAAAATTCCCATTTTTAAACTATAGCTCCTATCGACTCCAAATTTAGTAGGAACCTTCTGTAAGAGATGTAGAAATAATCTATGAACGAACTTTACGACATTTCACCCCACAGAGAGTTGCGGGGGTGGGTATTAACAATGAAAAATTTTAATTTTCATGCTATAGCTCCTACAGATTCCAAATTTTGGAAAATTTATTTATTTTTGGAGAAAGCCACGGGAATGTTACAATTGAATTTCAAGTCTAGATCTCAAAATACAATTCTATAAAGTGCCCAGCTGAGCGGGCGGGTAACAGCTAGTAACTAACTCAAAGCCGTAGTCTATCAGAGTCGTTGATGCTTTAGATGCCTGTCATTTTGATTCTATGACTGATCTGGTTGACAGCTTTCAAAACTACAAATAGTTGATTGTATTTTTGTATTTGCGAAAGAAATAATGGTCTTGGCTAATTCGTAGGTTGCATTATACGTTGAAAAATAGATTTAGCTCTGACAAAAAACGAATCTTTACCTTATACTGCTTCGCTGATTACCAACTTAATGAAGACAAAGTTAAATAGTCGTCAAGTACAAATATCAAATAATACAGCTCAAAGTACATTTAATACTCGCGTCCAATCTTTATCAGCATACCACTTAACAGGGACTACTACCACTTGGGTGCACTTTAACGTAGTCTAGTGGTGGTCGATTCCTCGTAACTGCAGTGAAGCCAGTTCATATAGTAGACGTACTGCCCTGTTATGACAAAACGACGTATCTCGAGATACGCTGTTTTCTCGTAACAAAGCTAAAAAGAATTTTTTATCGATACTTCATGATAGGGAATCATCAAAATTTTACTAATTTAATTAATTATGCCAATAATATTGATTAAATGTGCGTATAAAAGAAATGAAAAAAAAAAAAACGTATCTGTTTTGCATTGGAAATCAACATAACACTTAATTCTTCGAGTTACAGCGTTTTGTCATAACAATTTCATTTATTTATCAAAATGAGCATTAGTTTCTTGAGATAAAAAAACGTATCTCGAGTTACGTTTTGTCATGACAGAAATGAATTTTTCTGTAAAGTTGTACTCAAATTCTGTGAAAATTTTATGCGCTATTTTCTCGAAACCATAATTTTTAAGATACGTCGTTTTGTCATGACAGGGCAGCGTAAGGATAGATGAAATTGATCAAGGTGATTCACAGACCAAAGAACTTCCTTGATAGATGAATTTATGTTGTTACTTCTAATAGACAATAAGTGACGCGATCCAACCAAATGGCCGTATATCCGAAACCTCTTCAGTACATGATATTACAAGCAACATTATGAAGAATACTGCTTCGTAATAATTAAGCAATATTCTCCGTGTTAACTAATAATTAGAGAATATGTAATTAATTATGATAAATACCGATCATTACCAGGGAACACAATAAAGGGAGGAAATAATTGAACATTGCATCGCAAAATGGGTTAAATGTTTAGTAATTAGTTGAAAAGTCAATTACGGTTAGTATATAATGTAAAATAGCAGTACGTAAAGAGGTATTATACAAGAGCATGAGTTATAATTAACAACCTCTCGCAACTACTTCACACTGATAGAAAATTTATGTTGACTCAAGAGATATTTTCTTGATCTAAGAATTTATTTTGGAAGACAAATGATTATCTTGCTCTAAGAATTTCTTGTCTTGATTTAGAGTTTCTTGGCTTAAGAGCTATATTATCTTCAATCGATACATTTAAGTTTTTTAATCAAAATAACATTATCGTTTAAAAAACTTAAAATAATTCATCAAAGTATAACTCAAAAACTAAATAGTCTTTAATTGTTATACCAAAAAAAATTATTTTTTAGAAATAAGTAAATTAATTAATGACTCAAAAAAAAAAAGCCATTCTTAACACAAGTCGGTAACATCTTGAATCAATGTTATCGCCTATCTTGAACCAAGAGACAAAAATTCTTGAGAGAAATATATCTATATCTAGTTTCAAGAGTTCAAGTTTTGAAGAAAAAAAGTTTCTCGAATCGAGATTGTTTTTCTATCAGTGCATACTTTTAGATTTCTGCTGTAATCAACATTGGAGGATAGCCACTGTGAAAGCCAAAATAATAGGTCATATTCGGGGATTTTTTTAACCGGGAAAATAAAGAAAATTGGGAATTAGGTTTTTTTATTCCATTAAATGTACATTGACGATTAACATTTGGAATTTTCATCAAGGAATATCAATTCGTTACAAAGTTTTAATATTCTTGTTCAGCCCAAAAAAAAATCCCCCTCCATGGTCGCATCAATTTCTCGAAAATGGGTCATCTGAAAAAAAATTTTTAGTTATGATATAATCTCTATGAATATGGTTATTGTTGCACATAGCCGATTCTTCAACTTTTCGTTTTAAAAATTAATAATTTTGCAAATTAGGAAGTTATAGATTTCCGTCTGATTTTGAGAATGCGAGTTTTCATCCGATCTTTACGTTTTGAAGTTCTAGGAAGTCGTTCCGACTATTTCCGGCTGGACGTCCGTCCGTCCGTCCGTCCGTGTGTGTGTGTGTGTGTGTGTGTGTGTGTGTGTGTGTGTGTGTGTGTGTGTGTGTGTGTGTGTCCTTTTTACGGATTCTAGGCATAGTTGTTGGCCTGGATATGTGGCGACTCGACGCAGCGTCACACTAAAACTCGACGCTGACGCCCCTACCCACTAAACCCTAAACCCCTTTCTTTTCTATCCTCTGATCCCCCATGGTACCGCCGTAAGGCATTTATTCGCGAGGGGGGAAATTAGCTGCCGCTCTTCCTTCTGGTGCCTAAGATGTTATCTTCCTTCTAGATTCTGTCTTTTGCTCTTTTTCTCGCGATGGAACGCAGCTCTGTAAGCACTTCTGTAGCAAAAGTGTTCGTTGCATTCCAGACAGCTTCTGACGACAACATTGCCTCTACTATTGACTCTGGTTAGGTTCTCTTCTTCAGAATCTTCTCTAACTCATTGCACTGTTGGTTGAAACGTGGACACACAAAGAAAACATGCTCCGCATCTTCATTGACCCCTGGACAAGACGGGCACTCTGGGGTATCTTTTTTTTTTTGGGGGGGGGAATCCTTTTTACGGATTCTAGGGCATAGATGTTGGCCCGGATATGTGGCGACTCGACGTAGCGTCATACTAAAAACTTGACGCTGACGCCCCTACCCACTAAACCCTAAACTCCTTTCTCTTCTATCCTCTGATCCCCCATGGTACCGTCGTAAGGCATTTCTTCGCGGGGGGAGGATTTAGCTGCCGCTCTTCCTTCTGGTGGCTAAGATGTTATTTCTTCCTTTTAGATTCGGTCTTTCGCTCTTTTCCTTTCAATGGATCTCAACTCAGTAAGCACTTTTGTAGCAAAAATGTTTGTGGCGTTCCAGGCAGCTTCTGACGACAACATTGCCTCTACTTTTGACTCTGGTTGGGTTCTCTTCTTCAGTATCTTCTCTAACTCATTGCGCTGTTGGTTGAAACATGGACACACAACGAAGACATGCTCCGCATCTTCATTGACCGCTGGACAGGACGGGCACTCTTGGGTATCGTCATGCTTAAAGCGGTGGAGATACTTCCGGTAACATCCGTGTCCTGATAACATCTGCGTTAAGTAATAGTTGATCTCACCGTGACTCCGGTTGAACCACTCATCAATCCGAGGTATGAGACGGTACGTCCACCGACCCTTATCTGAAGCGTTCCACTCTTGTTGCCATCTTGCGATGCTGTGTTGCCGTTCTTCGCTTCTAAGTTTTTCAGGGCTCAGTGTGGTTGACCTTTTTCGCTGATATAGGTTCCGTCTTTCCTCAGCTAGGACTCTGAGAGGCAGAGTACCGGAAATAACACACACTGCATCCTCTGATATTGTGCGAAAGGCGCTAGCTACTCGTAGGGCACTCAGTCGATATACTGGTCCAGCCTTTCTCCATGATTTCGTGTGTGTGTGTGTGTGTGTGTGTGTGTGTGTGTGTGTGTGTGTGTGTGTGTGTGTGTGTGTGTGTGTGACTTGCTTATAACTTTTGAACGATTGAACCGATCGGAACGAACTAAACGGCGTTCTAAAGAGTTCCCTCAAACTTAGATTTCTTGAGAATTTGAACTGATTCGGATCGATAGATTTTGAGAAATTTTGAAAAATCTCAAAAAAAATAAGAAAAAAATCATTTTTGAAAGTGGTTTTTTTGGAATATCTATTAAACGGCTCCATCGATCAACTTCAAAAACTAATCCGCCCTTAAGCTTGAAAAACCACGAAAAAAGTGTTTTTTGACATAACTTCGTCATTTCTTCTCGGATCGTTTTTGATGATATAGAATAATTTCAGAGCTCAAAAAACCGCGTCGATTGCCACCAAAAACGTGGAAATCGGTTGATTAGTTCGAGAGTTAGCCTCTATAAAATATTTGAAAACAATTGTTTTTTTTTTTTAACATAACTCCGACATTTTTTGGAATAACTTTGAAACGGCTGCACTGATCAATTTCAAAAACTAATCAGCCATTAGCATGAAAAAATTACGTCGATCATCGTCAAGCCGGTCAAAATTGGTCAATTCGTTCAAGAAATATCAGGAACGAAAGAAAACCAAAAAAAGTGTTTTTTTGGAATTACTTCAAATTTCCTAGTTTTATCAATTCAAACTTGAAGATTTTTCATGAAACTAAAAAAATTGCGTCAAATACTGCCAACCGCGTGAAAATCGAGTGATTCATTTTAAAGTTAGTGCGGTTTGAAAATTAAAAAAATATTGTTCTATGATACTTCTATCAGACTTTTGAGCTCGAAGAGCTCAAAATAACACATAAATTGTGTTTTTGAGCTCGGAGAGCTCAAAAACGTAATGAGTGCAGTTTTATGCACTTAGGTATGGAATTAGCGGGAAGTTGCACGGGTGGCCTTCAGGGTCTACCGTTTTTCTAATTTTTTTGTTGTAGTTTTTTTGCGATTTTTCAAAATTTACTGGTCTGAATCATTCCAAAGTATATCCAAAATCTAAGTTCAGTCAAGCCCTTTCGAATGGTACCAACCGCGATCAAATCGGTCAAGCAGTTCAAAATTTATAAGAGGTTTACATACATCCACACATACATACATACCCACACACATATACACACACATACATACATACAGACGTACAGACACCATCGCGGGAATAGTCAGTGAAGCTTCCTAGGACCTCAAGACGTCGAGATCTGATGAAAACTCGATTTTCGAAAAACAATAACTTCGACAAACAATAACTTCCCGATTTTTGAAAATTTTCAATTTTCTTAGCGGGAAGTTAAAAAAATATATAATTTTCTTTTCTCCTTTAAAAATCGGATTTCCGTTTGAGAATCATGAATCATCGGGGGGCCCGGAAGTTGACCTTTTTTCATTGGTTCAAATTTAAGGTTAAACATATAAACAGTCATTTGAACGGTGGCGAAATTCCGGGCCCTAATCATGATCATATGATTTTTTTATGTTTTAGACTCGTAAAAATTAGCAAAAAAATCAACATTAAATAATTCCGAATTTTACTATAAAAATGAAAATAATTTTGAAAAAACAGGTTTTTTTCAAATTCTCGAATACCGTTTGAGTTAAAGAGCTAAAAGTTAATGTGAATTATTTTCATTCGATACCAAATCGGAATCCCGGAAAAAATAGACTCGGAAAAAATAGACTCATCAAAAATAGACTGGAAAAAATAGACCTGGTAAAAATAGACCCTACGGTAATACATTTAAAACAAATTTTATTAATGAATTTGAACAAAGTCTTAAATCCAATAACATTTAAATCCAATAAATACAGTTATTATTATACGAATACTATTTTAATAATACTGTTTATTTAAGTAATTTATTTTATAACATATACTTTACAACTTACTAATCTTAACATCAAATGTAACAATGTGTGTCTTATTCGTAAATAGACCAACACAAATGCGGGTAATCGTGTTGCGCCCTTTTAACATGATTTAAATGTGTGTCTTATTCATAAATAGACCAACACAAATGCGGGCAATCGTGTTGCGCCCTTTCATCATGGTTTGAATGTGCGTTTAATTCATAAATAGACCAACACAAACGCGGGTAATCGTGTTGCGCCCTTTTAACATGGTTTGAATGTGTGTTTTTGTTAAGAGTGCAAGATTTTCTTGTTCAGTAATTTAATTATTTAAGTCTTTATTATATTTCATATTTATATTTGCCGTTTAAGCGACACCTAGCGTATTTGTACTGAGACTGCGTCGGTCTACACGCAGCCTAGCTGCGCATACGTCTCACTCTCTGGCTTGCTCGCTGCGGCTTACACATCGTGTTACTTGGTCGCTTGACTAATCTTGTGCTACTACGTAGTTACGACTCAAGTACTTTTCTTATTGCTAACTTTATAATACGCATATCTTTTTGATATCTAAGATTGTTAAGAAGTGTTTTTATATTTAATAGAAGATTAAATAAATATAAATTCAGTTTATATTAAACCTTGTGTTTCTCTTTTTATTAATAAACCCGACAGTTTTATTCGTAAATGGACCAACACAAATGTGGGTAATCGTGTTGCGCTCTTTTAACATGGTTTTTGTGTGTGTTTATTCGATATATTTTATTTTTTATTTTCATTTTTTATTTTATATTTTATTTTACTTTGTATTTTATTTTTTATGTTATTTTTATTTTTTATTTTTATTTTTTATTTTTGATGTTTACTTACTCGAGTAGCTACGAAGTGATTGCTACAATCTGAATTTATTATTTAACTTTCTTGGTTATTTTGTCATTACTAAAATAATTTAAAAATAATTACTTTGTAAAGATGTTAATACTGTTAATGGCTACGGCTGTTGGGTTTGGCTGTAATTAAATAAATAAATAAATATAAGAGCAACTCAAACGCAGGTAATCGTGTTGCGCCCTTTTAACATGGTTTTTGTGTGTGT
>CAJNRD030001124.1:27209076-27233463 GCA_905319865.3 Cotesia congregata
TTTTTTTTTTTTTTTTATTTTTTTAAATTAGAACTAAAAATATTTTTAAAACATTTCACTTGTAGTTTTTAAAGTTTTTGACAAATGAAAATTTAAAAAAAATTTTTTGTCATAATTTTTTCGATAAAAAAAATTCTAAAAATTTTTAGATGTCAGCTAACTCAATTTTCATATTTTTTGAACTTTTATAATGAACAATCTAACTTATAGATTGTATTTTTTACTACTACATGAAAAAATATAATTCTTAACAAGGTACAGTTTGATGTTTACTATAGTAAACGCGGCAAAACACTTTTTTCAATATTAAATTATAAATTTTGGCTTTTATACTTTTTAACATTATTCTTTGTAATGTTGAATGTTATTCTGAGTAAATTTTATAGTTTAGTTTTTTCCAATTAGAACAATTGTCATTTTTTTTTTTTTTTTAATTTGTTTAAAGTCGCATAAACTACTAAGGTCATGAGCGATTACGGTAGGGGGTACACTTTTGAGATTGGAACTTGTTTGTATTTCTTGGGCTGAGCAGAATAATACACTTAAATATTGAAAATATTCATTGGTGTACGCCGGATTCGAACCCGGTCCAATGCTTTGGTAGCAAGGGCCGGATCCGATAGGCTACTGCGCGCCTTCTACGGAAAAATTGTTTGTTATCAAGAAAAATTATTCTGAGATTTTTTAACAATTAAATTTTTAGCAATTTCTTTTTCAGATCTTTTTTTATACAGTTAATAATTTCACCGCAATTTCGAAATCAAGAATTTCGTAATCATCAAAAATTTGAATCATTTATTACGATTATTATTTTGAAGTCCTGGAAAAAATATAAATTTATTTAAGCTATTTTTATCTGTACAATGAAAAAATGACTTGGTTTTGACATCTTATTATGTCACTGAATCGAATACCCCGTGCGTTGTCTCAGATAGCCCAACTGGTAAAGTTTCGGGCGCGCGACCATTTGAACCGGGTTCGAGTCCCGGTCTAGACTGTCCGAAATATTTTTTTTTATTTTATTGTCCGTGACAGTAGCGTAAAATCACCGTATTTCGACAGTATATTGAGCGTACAGCATCGGTCATAACATCGTAGATTCACTTGCGTATACACCGTATATATTCAATAAATTAATAGTAGACATCGTTCACAACGGTATCCGATGCTGACTGATAGATCGCTCGGTAAGAACGAACTTTATACGGTGAAACGACCGTGAAACAACTGTCAAGCGACCGTGCTTTCACCGTGCTGCTGAAACCGCCAGGGTGATAAATGTCAGAAATAGTTTACTTTGCTCATACATGAGGCACCGTCTATTGATGTTTAAAGTAATTACTAAGTCTCTGGAGTAGTCTCTCACATTTTGACATAATCACTCTTAACTATAGCACTGTACCGATCACACGTACATCTACAAGTCCTGTGTTCAAAACATAATAAAGCTGCAACTATATATAGTTGAATATATAATCACGAGTGTTATATTATTACTAGAATAGCTATCCTTCCTATTTTCCACAAATTCTTATAAAAGTCCTTCAGGTTAAGGACTCAGCACGCATAAGACGTGTATTCTTATCTCGAAAGGGATTAGAAAAAGAAATGGCTTTGTGTAGTGCAACGAATTGTGCATGAAGTTTTTTTTTTAAAGACTTAAGCTTTTGAAATTTGAAGAAAATCAAATAAACTGGTAAGTTTTTTGATTTTTTATTCTAAGAAGTGCATTTTTAATGCTAAATTTAGATGAAATTATATAGAAGAAAAGTTTGGAAAATCCAAAAGTGCACGTCTCATAATCTCATTTTTTAAAATAAAATTGATTAAAATAAAATATAAAAAGCAAAATAATAAAAAACAGAAAACACTGCTATGGTTTAGTGGCGCCATAACTGCAAGGTGAGTTGAAATTTTAGAAGAATATAAATTTAGATGAAAATTAAATTTAATAGAAATTAAATTTTAGAAGAATTTTAATTTAAAAGAAGTTGAAATTTTAGAAGAATATAAATTTAGATGAAAATTAAATTTAATAGAAATTAAATTTTAGAAGAATTTTAATTTAAAAGAAGTTGAAATTTTAGAAGAATATAAATTTAGATGAAAATTAAATTTAATAGAAATTAAATTTTAGAAGAATTTTAATTTAAAAGAAGTTGAAATTTTAGAAGAATATAAATTTAGATGAAAATTAAATTTAATAGAAATTAAATTTTAGAAGAATTTTAATTTAAAAGAAGTTGAAATTTTAGAAGAAAATAAATTTAGATGAAATTAAATTTAGAAGAAATTAAATTTTAGAAGATTTTTAATCTTAAAGAAGTTGAAATTTTAGAAGAAAATAAAATTAGATGAAATTGAATTTAGAAGAAATCTGTTTAACCGCTAGAAAAAAGATCTAGTCAAATACTTATAAGAAGAATTACGCATTCGGGCTTAATCGTTAAAACTCGGGAATAATCGTATAAACTCGGGAATAATCGTATCACGCTATGGCCGTCGCTCATGCGCGCCTTGGTTAGCGGTAGAGAAGCCGGCTCGCGTGGTCTGATGCAACAATTGTGCTGGGACTTTTGTACTAGTACGACTACTCTGTGCTAATCAATTCTGACAATTCTTACTTGCATCTCACATTCATTCAAATATTTAAATTATTCATTAAATATAAATAATTATAGTAGATTCAATCATACTTTAAATTCTCAATTCATTTAAATCAGTTTAATAGTTCAGTGAATTAACATAAATAAGTAAAATCAAGTAAATTTATTTAGTGACGCCACGCGGCCATTACGCGCCACCATTAACAAAAGATTGCATCAGCCACGCGGCTTTAGTCAATCCATAAATGACGCGTGATATTAACAATTAATTACATTAAATCAATTATTAACATTTAATTACGATCTTATTTAAATTAACTTATAAATAATTAAATTCCAATTTCAAATCATTTGACTAATTTCTACACGAAAAACATCAAACTCAATTGACTAACATTCTGTTATCAATTGAATATTATTAGCTCTCACCTAGAGACAATTGAACATTAATAGCTCTCACTCTGAGACAGTTCAAATTAATTAGATATTACCAGCTCCCATCTTGGGACTTATCTAATTTAAATTATCGATAATTTTCTATCTAAGGCGGCTGAGCTCACCCCTATTGCGTTATTGTAACGTAATTTTACACATTCACACTTACACATACACAATTTACTTGTATAATTTTCATCAAGGAGGTTTTTTCCCAGCCTAGCTGGGTTTTCCTTCTTTGGAGACAAATAAATTCTTCTAAATTGTTCCCCAAAAATTCAAGTATTATTATTTAATTTCCTATTACTAACTTTATCGTATAATTTAAAACAATTACGGGAATTATCCGCATTGGATAGTTTTCGACAAAACAAAAACAAAAATTTTTTTTTTGTTGCTTGAGAAAAGTTATTTAAAAAAAAATTTTTTTTTTGACTGTCGTGTATATTTTACTAAGTCAAGTTTAAACTTGTCGAAGCCGCCCGGCTCGAGTAATATGATATAGCTATACACATTGTGTTAGTTGAATATCGCTCCGAGTGAAGCCATGGTAGGGGAAATTAAATCGACTGAAGCGTTCGCAGTGGTTACTTCCAGAGTTACGGGGGGCTATTATTCCTAAAATTGTAAGCAAGTAAACGTGGAAGTATTTATTTTGTTTTAATTTCAATAAATTAAAAAAAAAAATGAGACACTAGAGTTGTTGTATCTCAAAAAATACCAGGAGAAATATTTCCTGCATTCTTTTTTATTTTTTATCATTATACGTACTTGTTGTTGATTCGTTTAACTAAAAAACAAAACTGCAATTATAACACTGATAAAGGATTGAGAAGGTAGGAGATAGGCCGTGCGCACAACATGTCGTGTTTTATATACGCTCTTTTAATTTTCTCATTTTAAATTGAAATATTGTTCAAAGCTTACACTCTCACGTCATTTTAGGAAGAATTAAACCTTTTATTTTCTTGCTCACATATAAATTATACTGAATATTATAAAGTTTTTATTCCAATTAAATAAAATAAACAAGTGGAGTGACTGAGGTTAGGTTCTATGTTATTGTCACGTATTTAGTGCTACCAGTGGTGTCAGTATACATGTTTTCAAGCTAGTCAACAGTTTTTACTAACATTGTCATTCTATCCAAAGACCAATGTAATATAAACCATTGTGATAATTTTACGTAATTATCAAACATCACAATTCTGAGTTTATGGCCTGGTCTAATGGAGCCGTTAGGTTATGCTAACTAACAGCGTAGTCTCTGACACCAACTCTGAGGAGGATTCTGGTTGTGATCCATCGCCACCCGCTCAAGCTATCCCTCCACCAGATCCTGACTTCAAATCAAGCAGTACATCGAGTAACTCTCGTACTCCATTTACCACTAAGACCCCAGTGTTCACTTTCAATACGCCAAAACCAGAGGCAACTCCAAAACATCGCAGAGGAAGACTCACCAATGCTGAAAGACTGGCCAGACACCAGGATAACTCGACCGGATCGCTGGTAGATCTCTACCATTACCACTCAAATAAGAGACTTAGGGATCCAGATCATCACAGCCCACCCCAGAAACAAAAGCAAAGGCGATCTTCTTCTTCTCCACCAACATCTAGAAGAGCAGACCCTCCTTTAAACGTAAGTAGCGTTGACTGTAATTTAGATATGGGTTCAAACGATAATGATTGTCCATCTCTTTCCGATATTCTCAACCAAATGCAAGTTTGGCGTCAGAAAGACCGGGCACACCTGAACCAGTTGAAAACCGACCTGAGCACCGAGATTCAAGCTGTCAAGGACTCCAACACCCTCCTGATTCAAGCTGTTAAGGATGAATTCATCGCTGAAAACAAGGCCCTACATGCCGAATTGTCTGAAATTAAATCACGTCTGGTTGCTTTGGAAAACCAACCCTCTGCGCTAAATCTAAACTCAGGCAATCCAGCTCTTACCCAACCACTCAATAAACAAATCGCCAACACTGCGATCTCCTCCGTCGAAAAGCACCTAAGGAGGAATAATGTCATTATCAGTGGCCTGGAGGTTGCAAGCGGCAATGCTCTTAACACCGTAAACAACTTTATCGCCAACCACTTCAACTTAAACAACTGCATTTCTAGCGCCGTACCAATTGGTAAAACGAAAAGCAGAATCAAAGCTACATTCATTGATAACGATCTGAAATCCCAAGTAATGTCCAGGAAGAAAACCCTCAAGCCACCTGTATTCATCAACCATGATTTAACTCCAGAAGAGGACTTGGCCTCAAAAAATTAAGGGACTATGGCAAAAATCAGAAAGCTTGGGTAAAAGAGTCAAATTTGGCCATCTCAAAGTCTATGTGGATGGCATCCCCTACATGTACAACATGGAATCCAAGACCATAATCCCTGCTCCAACTCACAATGCCAATACTCACTTCAGGAAGTCTACCTTGCAGTTATCACCAAACCCACCTAAGGACCTGCGAAATACTGCTCCCAACTCATCCTGGCCAAAAAATGTCCAAACGGAACCCCACAAAAACGTCTAAACTATAAACCCGCTAATATCAAAATATCTTTTTGGAACATTCGTGGATCCAAGTATCTGCGAAATCCCGTCGAACTCTCGTCTTCAAGCTTCATAGGCATATCCGAAACTTGGATCACCGAACCAACAACTTTAGCTCCAGAGTTATCACGTTACTGGAATTAATTTTTATCACCAGCTACTAAACCAAAGGGTCCAGGTAGGCCAAGTGGCGGTCTTCTATCTTTAGCAACCTTGAATACAAGAACTAAACTACTGTTCTCTACCGAATTCTGGTTAATATCAAAATTACAACTCTCCAAACTTACTATCATAATAGTCTCTGTTTACTTCCCCCCAAGCCTCATCATTACAGCTGTCCTCGAACTTCTTCAATCTACCATACAAAACATACAAGAACATCACGTGTTTGATGTCTTCTTAGTAGCCGGAGATTTCAACGCACGTCTTGGACCACTTGGCCAACTCGATCCGAACGCCCTTGCTGCGACTTCTCTCCTGGAACAACGATCTTCCATAGACTGCTGCACTAATGAACGAGGTAAAATAATCCAAGACTATGAACTCTAATAACTTTATTCTCCTAAATGGCAGATCTCGTGGCGATGCCACAGAACAGTTCACTTTCTCAAATAGGAATGGCCAGAGCACTGTAGACCTGATTTGGGTCGACATTCTCGGTGTCCAGCATGCAAAAGACATGTGGGTTGATCACATTTGGTCCACCTCAGACCATTTCCCGGTCACTGTTGAACTATATTCCCAGGACACTATTGCTCCTGCTGCAGATCAGCACAAAGACGACTATCAATCACTCCGATGGTACCCGCGAAACAAGGACTTATATACACATGAAATGCTCTGGTTCCCCTTTATTTCTGCCGATTTTACAAGCTCTTCAACTGATCTACTAAACGATTACTTGATTAAAGCCATAACGACAGCTGCCTTCAACTGCAATATGATGAAGCCGCTTGGCTCCAGCAAAAAGAAACCAACTAACCCCTGGTATGATAATGAGTGTAACTCCGCAAAGTCAACTGTTAACATCTGCCTAAAGCTATGCAAGTTATTTCCAACGGATCACCTCATGTGGGATAAATATCATGCGACCAATTCTGTGTACCACGAACTTTTAGCTGAAAAAAAATCTAGCTACATTAAATAACTACAACATAAATTCACTAACACTCGCAACTCGTCGGATTTTTGGAGTGTCATTCGCTCTACCCGCAAGACCGCATTCCACTCCCAGCAAATCTCCCTCATGGATTGGGAAAAGTTCTATCTCAAAGTGTATCCATCCAGAACAGAACACTCTCTCATCCCTACAACACAGTCATGTGATGACCTTGACACTGAGATACTGGTTGAAGAACTCCAAAAAAGCCTAGACAGAGCTAAACAGAATAAAGCCGCTGGAGCAGACGGAGTATCAAATGAGTTCCTCAAATCACTACCACACAACTGGCTTCTATACCTTGTCTCACTATTTAATAAAATTTTCAACACTGGAGCAGTTCCCTCAAACTGGTCAGAGGTTATCGTGTGCATGTTACATAAGAAAGGCGACACTGCTGATCCAGGTAATTACCGAGGCATCGCCTTGGTTAACTGTGTAACTAAAACCTTTACTCAAATAATACATGACCGAATCAGTAAATGGGCTGAAAAGAATGGCATTATCGCCGAAGAACAGGCAGGATTTCGACCTGGCAGAGGCTGCACAGACAATGTATTTGTGCTACACGCCCTACTCCAGTCACAAGCGAGGTTTAAAAGAGTCAGCTCCTATGCACTGTTTATTGACTTCAAAAGAGCCTTCGACTCTGTTCCACATAACAAGCTCTGGACCAAGCTGGACTGCCTAGGTCTTAGTCCCAAGATGCTGATACTTCTAATGAATCTGTACAAAAATACCTCTATGAGGGTCAGAAGCGGTGGCAAATCATCCTCACAAATCCCAATCACCGAAGGAGTCCTGCAGGGCGAAATTCTCAGCCCACTATTATTCAGTCTCTTCATTAGCGACATAGTAACCTTCTTGAAACACAAGGGTGCAGAAGGCTTCTTTCTAGGCCAACAGGAGATACTTCTCTTGATGTATGCCGACGACATTGTACTCCTGGCTGCCTCCGAGTATATTAAATATCTGGAGGAATACTGTTCTTTAAATGACATAATTATAAATATCTCCAAAACTAAGGTACTCATAGCCAGATCAACCGGCCGACTCCCAAGAAAAGCCATGAAATTCCCATACAATGGGGAAAACCTGGAAGTCGTCTCCTCTTATGAATATCTGGGGATAAAGTTCTGCACTTCTATGCAGGGCAAGCTAGCTACCTGTGACGCCATAAAGAAAAGCAAGATGGCCGCTAGCACCGTGCTTGCTATCTTAAATAAACTGAAAACTAGTGCCTGGCCCGGTGTAATTAAACTTCATAACAGCATCACTTGCTCCACCATGCTATACCTAGCTCACATTTGAGGCTTGAAACCAGAGAATCTAGAATAACTTGAGTCCGCCAATTTATTTTTCTTTAAACGTCTTCTCAAGCTCCCGATGTGTACTCCAAACTACGCCCTGCGCCTGGAACTCAATGTGGATCACATATCCGTTGCCGTGCTGAAAGCTGCTATAAACTGGATTATCAAAATTTTGGAAATGCAGGACAACCGTCTGCCCAAGATATGTCTAAAATATCTCATCACCCTGACTGCCACCCCGTTTAATTCAGATCGCTTAAATTGGGTCCAGCAACTATCACATCTGCTAAGCTCTATCGGTGAAGAACACGCTTTTGATAATTTGACAGTTAACTAATGGAAACGGAATAAAACGCAAATTATCCACAGATTCGGTAGAATCTGGCGCCAAGTTCCGTTCAAATCCGTTGTCAACGGAGCGCCAGACTACCGACTGTGTTTACTGTAAGCAGAACGGTATTTTGAGGTTGCAAAATTTTATTTAATTCTACGGTACTTTTTTTTCCTAAATTGTATATTATAACAGTAATTCATACTTTATTTTACTGTTATTAATTAATTATATTCACTTATAACAATTAATCTACTTGAAATTACTAAATTTAATCAGCACAAACTATAGCAACGCAAAAATTTCGATCCTGACTTTTTTTCGATGGGAAAAGTGATCTGCCACAGACTAAATAATTAGAGAATGCATAGTAATCCTTCATTAAATGGGAAACTACAGTTAAAAAAAGATATATCACAGCTTGCATCTACACCCGCCAAGGTGCGCTGGAATTATTTTTACATAAACTAGCTTCAAGGGAATAGTTTGCTATAAAAAAATGCAGCCAACAAAAATAATTTCACTGTAAAAAAATCGCGCCAAGCCCACGTTCATAAGACTATTAAGAAAAAAAAAATTAGTTTTTTCTTTACAAAAAGACATCAAATAAAAAAATTAAAAAATCCAAGTAACCGATATGATTGGCGATAATAAGTAACATATAATCACAAAAAAAATGCAGCTAACGCGAGATTTAAGTTGGTACCAATTGTAATTTTTTATTTTAATTACAAAAAATACTAAAATCCGAATAAAAACAGTTTCACTGTAAAAAAATCGCGCCAAGTCCACGTTCATGAGACTATTAAGAAAAAAAAATTAGTTTTTTTTCTTTACAAAAAGATATAAAATAAAAAAATTAAAAAATCTAAGTAACCGATATGATTGTATATGATTTTCCGAAATTAGAAAAAATTTTGTTGTAAATTTAAAAATTAAAAAAACAATTTTGGTACGTACTTGGTGTGCGTCATATTGTGCATTTCAATATTTTTTAAGTCCTAGTAAATAGATTTTACGAATTTAGTTAAAAGTAAAATATTTTGCAACCGCGCACACTAAATACGTTCCAAAATTTTTTTTTTTATTTTTAAATTTACAACAAAATTTTTTTTAATTTCTGAAAATCATAAACAATCATATCGGTTACTTGGATTTTTTAATTTTTTTATTTTATATCTTTTTGTAAAGAAAAAAACTAATTTTTTTTTCTTAATAGTCTTATGAACGTGGACTTGGCGCGATTTTTTTACAGTAAAACTGTTTTTGTTCGGATTGAAAAATACAGACATTATCGCCGGTCCTTAGACCTGGAAAGATACAGAGCCTCCTCAGCCTGTCAATTTATATTCAACGAGTCCAGTTTAACACAGTATTCTATGAAACAAGCTCTGGATGAATTACCCTATCATCTAGCAATAATAATCGCCCAGTTACGTCTAGCCTCAAACTTTGCAAGCAACATCACGATTGGCAAATTGTCGCTGAAACTGTCCCCCACCAAATGCTGCCCATGCTGCTACCTGAATAAACTGGACAACATCACTCTCGCCAAATGTCCTACCTTCAGTCAAGCCAGGGAAAAATATTTAAAAGAATGGTTCGATATAGAAACTCAACGTCTCTCATTAAAGTTTATAGAGTCATGGAAAGTTCATACAGTCAAAAATCTATTTTTTATTTGCCTTCTGCAAAATTTGTATAAAATTGAGAAATCAAGACACTTGTTAATTTATCACTACCTACTACTCTCAAATGTAAAATTTGTATCGAGGATTGTATCCTGTAGAAAGCAATAAATTATATTATATTATTATAACACTGATAAAAGGATTTATTAACTATTATTAATTCAATTTATTTGAAGACAATTATTTAATTTATTAAACTTTAATAAATATTTTTTAACATTCAATAAATATTTATTTGGGAGGGAAGTACATTTATCAATAGTTAACGAATATTTATAAACAGTTAATAAATATTATGTTGAGTAAATTTGTTTTGCTTGTAATATCATATCATATGAAGATTATTTACAAACAAAAATCATTTTTATAAATTATTTGCATTAATTATATTAAATTATAATAATGTTTATTGTAAAAAACCGAATTCTATCACACACTGATAGAAGGATTTCTTAGCATTTAAGAAGATTTCTTTGTATTTGTTACGTCCAAGGAAAATTAATAATTTTATATTTTTTTCATTCACCGAATAGAAATTTTAGTTTAAATACGACAAAATTTTATCTTGGGAATTTCCGGGACCATTGCTAGGTCATACATTATTTTTAAGCTTTAAGTTTTTCTTAAATCTCGAATTTCAAAAGATTCTTTAATTTTAACATTATCCAGATGCATTTTCTCTTTTTCTCAGAACTATAAAACTAAAAATAAAAATAATCTCGAATAAATAGTAAAACCTTTTTAGAAAATGCATCTAACCTAAGCCTAAGCCTACCAGAGCAATAAAATACCCATTAAGAGACCCATACAAAGGGACTAAAATTTTATGGCCTTTCGAAATTCTACACTTTATTATATCCAGATGTGTTTTTTTTTCTAACGACAAATAAATTTATTTAAAGATAAAATTTAACATTGAGATAAAGTAAATAAAAATCTCTAAAAGAAACGCTTGTCAACTAAATAATATAAAATAACGAGTTTTGTTTTATAACGGTACTGGTCACAAAATGTTTAAACAAATTATTAACGTCAAATTAAAATTTAGAGTCAATTCAAATTCTCGATGATTATATGCAAACAACGTTACAACATATTGTTGTAAAATTGCAATAAATGAGAGAAGTTTTAAAATACTTTTTAATAAGTAAATAATGAATTTATAATTACGAACAAACACGGGTATTTTCAACCACGTGTAAAATATCTAAGGTTTCTAATTTCATTCGTATTATTATTGCAATTTAATGATTAATGTTTTTCTATTTATTTGATCAAATACAATATATTGAAGATTATTAATTTTAAAAGAAATAACAAATAATGAATATTATTAAAATTTGGACCACCACGTGGTATTTATCCAAAGTTTCTAAACATTTTTCAATTTAGTTAAGAATTACAAATACTAATAATAAGAATTATTCATATTCTTTAAATAAAAATAAATTGTTATAAATAAATTGTTAAAAATAGTTTTACGAATAAATGTAAAAATTAATGTACATGTTAGTGTATGTGTGGGTGCGTACGCACATAGGCTAACATTTTGGGCGGGACTAGCCGCTTTTCTTAAGAAAAGGGAGTGAGAAAGGGAACGGACCCCGGAAAACTGCTTCCTGATTGGATGCAGTTTTCCCCCGACAATTTTGTCTATGTCGAAACGATCGCAAGCATATAAGGGCCATGTTCGCCCAAAGAGAGAGCAGAATGAGTAGTTCTAGTTCTTCTCCAAGAGTCACAAGTGTCCACACTCACTTTGTAAAAATGTAGATCGTCTTCAGAAGTCACGAGTGTTCTCACACTTCACCTACCTACCGAAGTTAGTCCCGACTAACATTTATAACAGTGTCCTCACACTAAGAATTAAATTTTCAACAGTAAAATTTTAGACTCAGTTTTTGAAAGTTTAGAATCAGTGAAAATCAACTACCGAAACCGAAATAATATAATTGTAGACCAGGTACCGTAATTTAATTATCATATTTTAATTTGATTTCCAATCCTGTAAAATTTATTGTATTTAGAATTTAAAATTTGAATATATTTCAATTAAAATTACGTCAACTTGTATTCTTTCACTTAAAAACCTAATACTCAACACGATCCCGGTCTATAGGCTGAAAAGCTTGGACCAAAAATAATTTTAATTAATTAGTCCAAAATCAGGACGTAACATATTTAAGAAATCATTTCTTAAACATCATTTCTTAGCATTTAGAAAATATTTCTTTGTATTTAAAAATATTTCTTTGTATTTAAGAAATGTTTCTTAGTATTTAAGAAATATTTCTTAAATACGAAAAAATGATGTTTAAGAAATGATTTCTTAAATACAAAGAAATTTTTTTAAATACTAAGAAATCCTTCTATTAGTGCAGCTCATAATTATCTTTTGTATTTTTAAATATTAAAAAGGTTAATTTATTTAGTGAATTGAATTATTATCACGTATTCCAGCTATAGGATTATAAAAAGTGTCAAAAGAAAATTGTTATTTTTGCTTTTGATTTTAAATAAATATTTGATAACAGTTAAAAAATATTCATTAACAAACAAATCCTTCTATCGATCTATAAAATTGTCACATATTTTTAATAACTTTTTTTTACAATTATTTATAAAATTTATTTATTTTTATGTTTTCTGTTATTGACATACGTATTAAAACATACTTTGACAGCCCCCCATAGTTCATATTTTGACTGGCGCTGCAGTCACACTCATAGCGAACATATATATAGTTGTATATATCATTAGGGTGTCCGTTATTTTCCAACTTGATTTTTTTTTCGCTGCCGCCCCCTGGATTTTTAGTTCTTGACCTAAAAAAAAATATCTTACATAAATAAGCTCTTAATTACTAAATTAAACCGTGCCCAAACCAAAATGAGTTCCATTTCCCATTTAAATAACATGGGAATTTCGAACTTGTTGGAATGAATTTTTTTCCTTAAAAAAAAAATGCCACTACGACTATGATCGATGCGTATTTTAATGGGAAATTTAATGCTTTACAAAAAAATTCTCTTATAATTTTTCGATAAAATCAATCCTTTAAAAGTTATTTATGGTTTAAGTTATGTATATAGTTATTGTCATAGTTTTTCAGTCTTGCTATGAAGTTTGCAACAGGGTACATTGTTACCTCTGGTAGTTAGAACGAACCGTTGTGAGTTCGGTAAATTATCGACGCGACACCAGTGCGCGATGGTCTCGGGCATTTTAGGTAGTAGGGAGGGGGCAATAGGCCAGAGCGAGAACGAGTGGAGTGGCAACCGACGGAAGAACAGAAGAGGTTGTACCACCGAACGTTCCGGACGCAGTTGGAATTCACAGGTAATTATCCAGTCGCGCGTTCACATAATTTGGAACGCAAGCAATGTTAAATATTTATTAATTATTTCTAATTAATAAATTATAATATACTAATCCAATTGGTACGTCTAGGAATAATTGTTGCGGTTGGAAAGCAGTAAAATCCCTGAGAGTAACGAGTAACGACGAGGACGGTAGTAGAACAAAGGCGTGGCTGTAGTTAGTGGGAAGGAGTTTGCGATTTACAAGGTACATTGTTATGTCTCGTGGGCAAAAATTCGACTGTGGTTCGTACTCAGTCTAATCTCCTCTTCTGGACAAGGTTTTTATTTATTTTAATTGGTTTTATTAAATTAAAATAATTAGTGGTTAAAAATATAATTGCTAGAAAATTCTGTGGTCCGACACCCAGAAAATATTAGTTGACCTTGAGGCGGGCCTTGTGCTAAGTTATTTACGCGTCATTTTTACAATGGAATTTAATGAATTAATTTAATTAATTATTAATAAATTTGCGGTTAAGTAAAATTTAATTTATTGATTGTTAATTTGGAATTTTATAAGAAAGTGGTGGTAGATTTTGTTACTACGCAGTACATTTTAACTGCGCGTCTAAAAATCAAAGGTCACGTTTACTAGCGTCATTTATTCTATTGTGTTGAAAATAGTCACTTGATAATTTTGAGAGTTCGGTTAGATAAATTTAATGATTTATTTCAATAAATTTTGGTTAGGTTATGAGTGAGAGAGAGTGAGATCGATGACGATTAGCTTTTGATAAATGGTACGGTTTTCCCTCTATATCAGAAGTTTATAATAAATCGGTCATTGGTAATTCGGAATATTGGTGAAATATGCTGGAGGTCACGTGGTCTACATACCCGTGAATTAAGGAACGGTTTCCCCTCTGTTTTACGGGTATTAATTAAGGAATTATTTAGATAAGATTGGCAATGGAGATTATAGTATGCGTGTGAGAGTGATTATTGTAAAATAAATAATTTGTAACCACGAATTATTAATTTTATTATTTCCAGACAATTTTCTATTTCTCTCTACCCTGTAGATTATCGCTCCTTTCTTCCGGTTTCCAGATTATCGCCTTTCTTCCGATTTCCAGGATTATAACACCGTTATAACAACCTGGTGGCGCCCTTAAAATTAACATCTAATAATAATAATCTCATGGTTTTGATAGTTAACATCTAATTAATAAATAAGGCTGCTATTGAACGGGATAATAAAAATATACCCCGTTACAAGTTTCATGTGTTATAGTCATTTATTTCATCCATAAATGTTCCAAAAATTTTATTAAAAAGATTAACAGTTACAGTAACGTTAACAATGCGATGTATCGAATGCATTCTCAATAATATTCCCGCTTATATGTATTTTTTGTCTCTATTCACATTTATTTGTTAAGCAATTTTTAGTCGCATTATTAGAGTGCCGATGAAATCAAATTTTACAAACCAGGTGTATTTTACCATGCACGATAGATGTCAAAAGCAATTTGTTCGTTGAAAATATACATTTTTCAAGACATTTTCGAGTTAGATCTTGTAACGCAACAAAATCTTTTGGATGTTTGTTCATGCATACACTGATAAAAAATTTAACTTGACTTAAGATCAAGAATCTTCAACTAAGAACACCATTTCGAAGAAAATAACACTTTCGAGTCAAGAAGAAAAATTCTTAATTCAAGAAAATTTTCTTGAACCAAGAAATATATCTTAACTCGAAAATTTTTCCTCTAAACTTCAGAAATTCTTTTTTTTTCAAAATGGTGTTCTTGGTTCAAAATTCTTGCTCTTGAGTCAAGTTAAATTTTTCATGAGTTTAGTATTTATTGATGTGTCATTTTGGTTTGTGGCACCTCTTGCAGCATCAGTTCTATTCAACGATTTAAATTATATCACGACTGTGTATCAATACAGGAAGACTGATGAGAAAGTTTCTAAAACAGTATTGCACAAATTCAAAAACTATTTGTGGTATTTAACGAGTAAAAAAACTGCTTTGGCTTTTTTTGATCCAAATATATAACTTCACGTAAAACAAAAAATAATTAAGGTATTTGGGTCCTGCAAGGCAAGTTTTGAGAAAATTACGAAATTTTTTTTTTAAATATAAATATCTTAATAATTCACCACCAAAATTTCAAATCAATTCACCACACCGTTTTTTGAGTAATTAATTTTCGAAATTGCATAATTTACACGGAGAGATATAGAGAGATATTGAAGTTAGTATAAAATTATTTGCATCGCTCGAGTGGTACGGAAGATTTCATACTAACTTTACCATCTCTCTGTATCTCTGCGTGTAAATAATCGATCATTACTCAATGTGAAAGGTATAATATTTACTTGTGATGTATGGTTTATTTCAAATCGAAATTCATGAACAATAGGATCATTTGCAAATGGATCTAAAACACCAATTCTCGCTATCGATTTTTTTATCGTAATTAATTGGTGCAAATGAATATGATTGATTATATTTTTACATGCAATATCCATGTAAATAGGATATCTTATAATTTTTCCTTCAGATATTAAAAATATAAAGCGATACTCAAATTCTACCCACTGAATACCCACGATTGTTGTGATAAAACCAGCAAAACTGCATGATGAAAAATTAATAATTAAATATCATTTTTTTTTATAAGCTATTCAAAATATTTATACATCAAAATTAATAACGATTATTTATTGTGTCTCTGCATTCAATAATAATAAAAAAAAACGATGAACTTTACGACTTACTTTGATTCTTCGCCGTCTTCAAACAGTCTGAGTTCGTGACTTTCTTTGAAATTGATTTTAACCATTTTTTCAATCAAAAATAAATTTGCAATTAGTTTCAAAAATAATTTTCAATATCTATTAGTAAATAGATATATCTTAATGATCGTGAAGTTAGTAATATCAAGTCAATGTGAATATAGTTGTTAAACATAATTTAATTAAATAATTTTTTATTGTGAACCTATATCATTTTAATCATAATCATGATATTAATTAAAAAATTTTAATTTAGATAAATAAATAAAATTAATTCTTATATAAATATATATGCATGTGTATATTTTCTAACTCAGTTCATCTAGCTGATTCACAATATTGTAAAAATTTTCAAAAGCTGTGCCATGAGGACAAATACAATAGTTATATATTTCTATGAAATCCTTGTCGCTTTTAACCTAGATATAGATTCCTGCTTTTGGTTTAAGAGTCACTGAGGCAGGAGACTCGAGGGTTTTCAGGAGACTGTTCGAATCTTTGGCTTGTTTTCTATATTTTGGTAGCAATAAATTTTTATTTTATTATTGACTCGTCGACTTCCAGTAAATTCGGCATTTACAACAAAATAGTCTTAAAAATTATGAATTCGTTTTTTACGAATTAAGTTAACGACAATAATTTTACCCAAGTAATTTTAAATAACTCAATTATAAGTAAAGAAAAAAAAAATAGAAATACGGTTAACCCTAAAGGCTATCCCTACAACTTCCCGCTAATTTCATATTCAAGCACTCAAAATTGCATTTATTACGTTTTCAAGCTCTTCGAACTAGAAAATATAATTTTTGTGTGATTTGAGCTCTCCGAGCGACTGCTCAACTTCCAAATAGATCAAAGTCTACGTTACGAGCAGAAAGCGCAGAAAAGTTTGAGTGATTCTATATCTTAAAAATTTTATTGAAGTAAAAATCTATTTTTTTTTATAAGTTGATAATTTTTTGTGTACATGCGTACATTTTAAATATTTGATTTTTTTAACATTTTAAATTTTAGTGCTAGAAAATATTTACACATGCGTAGATAAAATTTCTTGATAATTATATATATTTTAGTTGATTTTTACGGAAACGGATTAAAATTTTTTTTATAAATAAACATAACACCGCCGTTAATTACAAAAAAATTACATCATTAATTAATAAATTCAATAGTTTATAAATTTTAGCTTCAAGCAGACTAAGAAACTTTACTGTGCATACGCAGTAAAATGATTTTACTCATGTAATTTTCAATTTCTTAATTATTAAATAAGTAAAAAATAAATGTTAAAAAATTAAAAAATATTTTTTTTTTCGATTTAATGAACAATTCAACGTACAAAGTACAATATAGATTTTTTGCTATTGAATTTAGCATAGTATAACTGTAAATATTATTCAAACAACAATAAATTTAAAAATAAACTTTTGAACAACGAAAAAAAAAATAAGATGTTTTTAATAGATCACTTAATTAATGATCTTTTAAAACAACTTACCAATGTAGTATTAAATTCTTCAACTCGATAATTACTGGCTAATGTTATTCAATTTAGCATAGGATAATTGTAAATATTATTTAAGTAATAATAAATTTGGTTTTAAATGGATTACTTAATAATTAATGATCTTTTAAAACAGCTTACCGATGCAGTAATTAATAATTATAAAATCGATAATTATTGTCTGATACCATTCAATTTAGCATCATATAATTGTTAATATTATAAATGTAAATAATTGTAAATATTATTCAAATGATGATAAATTTTTAAAGTTAAGAACGAAATTTTTAAACTTGTCTCTGTTTTTTGAAAGGAAACTCTTCTTGGTTTTGGAACTTGATCTCCTTGTTAGATTTAATTAAGAGTGATAAAGACATTTTACATCCATCAATAATTTCAACAGCATCAATTGAATCAATCATTATCATTGCGCGACCTGTAGAAAATTTTTAACAAAGTTATTTTGATAATATAAGCTATTTAAAAATTAAAAATTATTTTAAAAATAAAAATTAATTTAAAAATAAAAATTATTTTTAAAATAAAAATTATTTTAAAAACAAAAATTATATTAAAAATAAAAATTAATTTACAAAAAAAATAAAAATTATTTTAAAAATAAAAATTATTTTAATAATCCAATTTAAGTTTGAAAAATTTTTAAATAATAAAAATTTAACCGTAATAGTTTTTCATAATCCCAGTGACCTCAACGTGATCGCCTTTGGAGAAAGGACTTTCGAATGGCTGTTGGAAATTAATAAGTTTTATTTCAATTTTATAGCCATCGCCTACGGCAATTGAACCACAGCATTTAAAAGAATCGTCAGTTCTTAACTTCACCACATCAAAATTAGTTTTAGTCCAACCTTGAAAACCTAAAGAAAACATTTATTAATCATACTTACACAAAAGTTATCACTAATAATTAAATACGTATACAAAATTATGCACGTACAGAGATTCTTCATTTATAATTTTAGTGTTAAATAAAATATCAAATAATAGCTTACGTATTTTTTTTTGTATATACTGCTCACAGTCTTCAATAGTAATGAGTGGGTATTGAAAAGTTTCAAGTGTTGGTACTTCTCTGGGACTCATCCTTTTTAATACATTAATTTTGGTATTAGATTCTACCTTCAATTCTATGTCTACACTTCCGGAGTTGTAGCATCTACTTTTAGAGTCAATGGGTTTTGAAAACGCGCCATCGATGTGGATAATCTTGAAATAAAAATTTATCAAATTAAAAATTAAAGATTACAAAATAATTCAGCTAAATTAAATCAATATTTCAAGTAATCAAGATTCATACCGAGCCAATACTTATAAATGGAATTACTCTGTTTATTTCGTCATCCCAACTTAAAATTTTAATTCTTGTACCATCATCATTAGCAATCACAAATTTGAAGACTGTTCCTTTTCCTCCGGTTTTTTGAAAAGTAATTTCTTTTGACGCAACAATCTCTTCAATTCTTCCAACTATTTCACTAAAATCAATAATTATTATTATTTTATTACTACTACTTTTTGTCTTACAAATTCATAAAATCTTTCAATAATTTCTAATATTATAATAATTTATATAAAATATTTTTGCTTTTATATAATGATAAAAATGATTATTACTCACATAGTTGATGACCATAGTGGTATATTTTTTAAATATTCCGTTGATGAAATTTCAATTTTTTCTGGTGTATCTGATGCAATTGACTCTATATCATCTGTATTAATATTATCGAATTGAGTAGACATCCCAAATTCTCCATCCTCTGTCTCACTACCGTCTTGATTGTTATCTTTATCATCAGACTTTGAATTACCTGCTTCATCATTTTTTTGTTTGATTTTCTTATCATTTTTCTGTTTATTTTCATTGTCAGCATTTTTTTCAATTTCACGACTAAAATTTTTCAAGGCACTTGCAATTACAGTTTCATCAGACATATTTTTTAGTTTTTTAGGGGGCATCACGTTTTTGAACAATCACTTTATTATAATAAATTATTTTAGGTAGGTATAATTTTAATTGAATTTTAATTTAATTAGTTATTAATTTAATCACCTTTATAACTTTTTAAAATTGTATTTTAAGGCAAACTTTTATTATGAATGTTATTTTTCTTTTGTTATAAACAACGCTATTTGTCATTTTTCTTTTGTTTATTATACTCAATTTTAAAATTTTATTATGTAATGGCAATTATAATTATCTTGTGATGGTAAATCAATGCGATGTTAAGGGGGAAATACATGTTAATGATTTTCATTAATTTTTTTTAGGTGTAACAAATTAATATTATTTATTGAAACTATCGGGTTATTTTATATATATATATATATATATATATATATATATATATATATATATATATATATTCAACATATGATTATTTTTTCGTATTAAACAACAATATAAGTTAACAAATAGCGGAGATATCAATTGTTATCTGACTTAGCAGTCTGTGTGCAGTATGGAAGCCAAAATTTTTATTTGAAAAAAATGGCACAGAAAAATTACTTCATTTATATGTGTATCTTCCATATGAACCTCAATTTAAAAAAAAAAAGTAAAACTTTTCATTTTTTAGAGAGCTGTGAAATTAAGTCGTAATTTTTTACCACTTTTTCATACATTGTTCATTAAAAAAAAAATAGTTTAAATAAAAATATCGCTTTCGATTGAGGTTCATATTCAAGGTAATTGTATAAAGAAAATTATAAACCATATCGCAAGATGATTGGTTCAAAACTCTTTGTACACAGATTTGAAAAAGTTCGTTTCGAGAAAAACGCGTTTGAAAAAAAAAAAGTGACAGAAAAAGTTAATGTAAAATAGTATTAAAGTAATTACCAAATCGCTTACAACTTTTGAACGAATAGGAATTTTTACTTGAAATTTTAAATCTATATTTTTAAATAGTTTTACAAGCGATTTATAAAAAAAATTGAATTTTTTTAAGCATGTACACGTATTTCTCCCCTTAAGTTTGGTTATCGATTGAAAAAATTTAAATCATTATAATAATTTTATACTTAATGATTTTATAGACAAAATTAATCTTTATAAAATTAGATAATGATTATTGCTTCTCTTAAATGATTAAAATTTTAATATTGTATAGTAAAATTTCAATTAGTAATAAAGATGCTAAAAATAATTTGCTAAGTAAATTTAAAATTAAAATAAAAAAAAATTATCCTAAGTTAAAAATTATTATTAGATGTTTATCACTTGATTATTATATAATCACGTTCAATGATTTGAGTAATAGGTCTTCAAGTTTTCAATTAAATGAAAAACTGTAAATTTATCCATTTCTAAACCAAAAATTTAGAGAATTGTTAAAAAGCGGTTTGTAAATTTGTCGAAAGGTCAATATGAAACCACTGAAATGGGCTAATTATAAATAACGCTCATGTAAGTTTTTATAATTGTTATAAATTATAATTAATTTTTAGAATTAAATCCTAAATGAAATTTTTTAAAATTACAAATGATCAAAAAATTGATAAAACCATAAAGAAAATCAATAAATATATTATCAATTGATAAAAATATCATAAATATAAGAAAAAAAAACTATTAAACTTATTAAAATAGAAAATATAATAATATTGTTGAATGAATACTTCTCATAATTTAATAAACTTGCTTATAAATTACGTTTACTTAAAAAGTAATTTGCTGAAATCATTTAATAATGATGATATGAAAATTGAAAACAAGATGTAATAATATTTAAAACAATTTTATTTGAAATTGATTTTTACTATTTGTTAATTTAAAAACAAAATTTTCTCATAGAAAAATAATTTGACTATAAATATTGAATGAATTATCTAGAATAATTTTTTTTTTTATTAATATTTATCTTAATTCAAAAGTTAATTTATTAATTTATAGCAAATAACTATAACTATTGTATTTATAAATTAAAAAAAAAATTTTTTTATTCTATATCTGAAGTTGGTAATGCATCATTTTTCTTTAACCATCTCATTACATAAAAAGTTTGTTTATCAATATAAATAACATTGAATATTATCATTGAATTGATAGACAACTCGAATTGATATAAAATATTGATAAGTTATACGTTAATGACGATATATTCTTGTACTTATTTCTATAACATATCTAAAAAAATAATAAAATGAGAATTCATTATGATTATATGATCAAAAAGTCTACATGAAACTTCAACTTCTTAAGGTATTTGCTATAATTAATTTTACATATTATTATCTTTATTAATAAATATTGAATTTGAACGACTGATACTTTTTACTAATTTCTTTTGCATGTGTAAATTCAATTCATATTTCACGCTTATTAAGATATAGTTTCGCTTAAGTTTGAAAATTAATTTTTGATTTTAATATTATTTTATTACATACACATTGTATTATTATGCTTTACTTGTACACCTCTCGGTTTTTACAAAGCTGATTCCTCTTTTTTCTCCTAGCTTTACGCTTTTTCTATCTCTCATATTGGACCTCATCATGTCCCACCCGACACTTCATTTTATTTTAATTTTGCGGCTGTGGACCGACTTGTACTCTCTGTACCGTATTCACCCTGAACTTCACCTCTCAGGCTGTTCGAACAGAACCATGGGGAAACCACAGAGAAAACCCATGATAGTACAGTCGGAGCTGGGCTAAGTCTATAGTGATTGATAAGAAACTCTTCTTTATCGACCACTGGAGCATTAGGCCCCTCTCCTAGTGTGCAGAGATCCCTCGCGCTAGTCAACGTTGACTAGAGTGGTCACCCATTCAAGTAGTTGCTTAAATGTGTGATCGCCCAAGTCAGACGTGTGCCACCCGGCTATCTCTGCCACTTCCAGAGGCTGGCAACGTAACGTAACGCACATATTTTTAATTATAATTACTGAAAAATATTGGTGCGTGCTGGGATCGAACCCGGGTCTCACTCTTTCGAAAAGCGAGCACCGAGCCGACCAGGCCATTGCCACCCTATTTTTGATTTTAATATTTTTAATATAAATTTAATAATTATAAATTTTTTCTATTACGGTTTTGATAAAGAAAAATTTTTCCTTTAGGATTTTTCTGAATTTTAGCGTTATTTTCTATCAAAGACAGCTTTTTGAAACTCGCTCTATCTCAAAGTTTTTTTTTTTTTATTATAAGTGGATTTGAAGTTAGACTGGAAAACACTTCAAAAATCACAAATTTTTAATAGTATTTACTGAAACGGTTTTAATAAAGAAAAATTTTTCCTTGGGGATTTTCCAAAATTTTACCGCCATTTTCTATTAAAGAGAACTTTTTGAAACTTGTTTTGTCTCAAAATTTTTTTTTTATTATGAGTGGTTTTGGAGTTAGAACTGAAAAAACTTTATAAAGTTTTTTTTTAATGTAAAAAATAAAATATTTTATTCAAACTTTTTACTGTCTTAAAGATGCATGTTCAATAAGGGATTGCTGAAATTAAAAAAAAAAAAAACTATTAAAAACTCTGCCATTGTAACGTTATTATTGGCTAATCCTCGGAAAAAAATATGTGTCTGCGTTGACAGCAGAATTCCTAGAAGGATCATTTGAAGTGAAAAAAAAATATGTGCTTCAGTTTGGACTTGGACGAAGGAAAAAAAAATGAAAATTTTATTTTTGGCAGGTTTCTACGAAAAAATGAAAAATTTGGCTAAAATTTCCCGGCAATTTTTTTTTTTAATAGTTATAATTGAAAAAAAAAATCCGTTGTCCCAGACCTTGTAAATTATATTTCGAAGACCTGTTTAAAATTTTATCAAGATCTGTTAAGTAGTTCTCGAGAAATATTGACAACAGTCTTTGAAAACATAGTTTTGAGAAAAACGCGTTTAAAGTTTTGAGTGTCAATACAACAGCGCCTTGACCGCGCAACTTTTTATAACTGTATGTCCAAAACTATTATTCAGATCAATTTGAAACTTTAGGACAATATTCTAAAGTTGTTGTAGAATTTAATAAGACAAAAAAAATCGATTTTTTGAAACCGTGAAATCCATCGGTAAACTTATATATTTTATATATATCTATGAATATTATCATCGGTTGATTTTTTTTATATGTAAAATAGTCAATTAAAGGTTACCTACAAATAAAGTTACACACCATGCAAAAAATACAACAATTGCTCAGAGGTGCTCGATTTACATAGAGCAGAAACTAACATTGGTTTTTAGTTGTACATTTAAAGTATGCTTTTTTTTTTCTATGTATAAATTTTTATGAATCTGAGATATACGCGTATAAGTATATGTTTATAAAATCTTAATACTGCACGTTGAAAAATTATTTATTTTTGATTTTCAAATCCCATTCTTTCAATTATTATTTAATTATGAAAACATATTTTGAATTATAATTGAATATTTATTATGAGATGTATTCTTTCAAATGTTTCAAAATTTTCAATAAATGATTTTATGTATATACATATACATACGATTATATGTATATACATATTTAATCCCATTCTTTAAATTATTATTTCATGAAGTAAACATTTTTTTAAATTATAATTTACCGTTATTTTCTATTAAAGATTTTTAAAACTTGTTTGTCTCGACAGTTTTTTTTATCATGTGTGTGTGTGTGTGTGTGTGTGTGTGTGTGTGTGTGTGTGTGTGTGTGTGTGTGTGTGTGTGTGTGT
>CAJNRD030001124.1:27273986-27300550 GCA_905319865.3 Cotesia congregata
TCTTTTCATTAGGTCCTTGGTCTTCTCTTCTGCGCGGCCTGCGATAATCTGGTCACTATTGAGAGCTATTAACAATGCACTTGGGTCAAGAGTTTTTACCTTCCGACCAATGGTGTTAAGTTGCTTTTTAGGTCTTCTCGGGCTCTGGGCGTTTAATATTTTCCAGAGAATCGCGTTGTGGTCGCTGGCTGTGTATGTATCCATCACCTTCCAGTTGATATTATCTTTGGTGAGGCTGTCACTGACGAAAGATAGATCTACAATAGAACTTGCGTCTCTCTTGGTGTAGGTTGGTGTGTCACCACTGTTGAGCAGTACTATATCTAGTGTAGAAAAGGCTTCTAGTAATTCCTTTCTTCGCGCGTTTGTATGCTTGCTTCCCTAGTCTACTGCCCAGGCGTTGAAGTTCCCAGCTATTGCCACTGGGTGGTAATGCTTCGCGTCCTCGGTAAGTCGATCCAGAAATGCGGTGAATTCGACAGTAGAGAGGCTAGGTGGTGCGTAACAGCTATAGAAGCGAATGCCCTCTACTGATACTGCTACAAAGCCGGCATTGCTGTTGTCGACCGCATTTTGGAAAGGGAGCTTGCCACATGACCAGATGACAGCTTTGGATGTGCTGTCAGATTCCCAGGGTTGGGTACTCAGGTGTTTATATGGCTCTGCTATCACTACCAAGTCAAGCTCTAGTTCTCGCACGGATTGCATGAGCAGGTCATGCGCTGCCTCACAATGGTTGAGATTGAGCTGCAGTATCCTCATGCTTGTTTGTTCGTCAACTTCTGGAGTGCATTCTGAAATACCGGGCACTTATGGGTACCGGCATGGTGGGCAACATTCTCTACACTACCAATCTCAGCACATAATGCACATTTGGCTGGATTTTCGCAATCAGCAATCTTGTGCCCTTCTTGTCCGCACCTGATGCAAAGCCTAGACCGATCGACTTTGCTTTTGCACTGGGATCCGAAGTGCCCAAAGTGCCAGCATTTGAAACATTGGACAGGTCTCTTCGTTGCTCTTATTCGACAGTTGGCCCAAGTGTGTGTGTGTGTGTGTGTGTGTGTGTGTGTGTGTGTGTGTGTGTGTGTGTGTGTGTGTGTGTGTGTGTGTGTGTGTGTGTATGTGTGTATGTATGTATGTAAACCTCTTATAACTTCTGAACGGCTTGACCGATTTGATCGCGGTTGGTGTCATTCGAAAGGTCTTTGCCAAACTTAGATTTCCTGTAAGTTGGAACCAATTCGGACCAGTACACAGAAAGAAAAATTTTTTGACTGGAAAATGAAACTCTTGGCTCAAGTAAATTATTGGGTGCCCGAAGGAAGACCGAAGTTGTCTGGGCCGAAGTAAAAATTTTTCTTGAAATTTTATTCTTGATGGAAGTAATTTTTTCGTAATTCAAATTATCATAAATACTTGATACAATAACTTTTTATATTCAATCATGATATTAAGATACTTTGAGGAAGCAGCGCCACCTACTTCAGCTGAGAAAAAAATTTTCTTACCTTGAGAAAATTTTCCTCTTGAATATTTGATACCCATTTTCGATAATTTTAGAGCGCAATTATACATATTGAATGAAACGAAATGATTCAATATTACTTGATCTTTCCATTTGACATGTTATAGTTAATAAAAATATTAATGGAAATTTATATCAAAATATTTAATTTTTTGGAGCAAGAGAATAATTTTCTCAAGACAAGAAAATTTACTTCTGTCAAGAACTTAATTTTTTGGAGCAAGAGAGAAATTTTCTCAAAACAAGAAAATTTTCTTGACTTAAATAAATTGTCTTGGATCAAGATACGTATTTCTTGAAGCAAGGAATTAATTTTCTTAGAATAAGTGAAATTTCTTGTGTCAAAAAAAAAAAAATTTTTCGCCTAAGAAAATAATTCGGAAGAAAAATATTTTCTTGGTTCAAGTGAACCTTTCTTTCTGTGTAGATTTCGAGAAATTGCAAAAAAAGTGAAAAAAGTAGTTTTTTTTTCATTTTTTTAAAATATCTTTAAAATATTTTAAATTAAACAGCTAAGATGGCGACAGAGTGAGTACAAGCCTTTATTGTGCTCCTGTAAATCTCTATCTTACGGTATTAATTAGAGTATACAATTATATAATTTTAGTATACAAGTGCATTTAGTTTACCGGTGCTTATTTTGATATATAAAGATTAGTTTGGGCAGTTTGCTGAACATAATTATTGCTAATTTTATTAATCGATCAATCAGTAATAATAACAATAGTAATCACGCCACAAGTGTTGGCGTAGTGTGAGGTGCTGTCACCTGTGTTATACTGGTGTACTAGTAACGACTGTTGACTATCCATCGATTGATAAAGCTCCTAACATCGAGCGTCATCTAGTGAATGACAGCACTACCCGCATCTCATCTTATTAGCCCGGTTTGGGTTGTTTACAAACAAACAATTAAATACATGATAAATACATAAATAAATACATAATATAAAATGTCATGTATATGCCGTGGTTGCTCTGGCAATATCGCAACGGACAGCGTAAAGTGCCCAGTGTGCCAAGCGACTTATCATCCAAGCTGTGCGAAGTCTACGTATGTGTTGTCTAATGGTGGATTTCAACGCTGCTGTGGCTCCAAAAAATCTCTTTCCTCTGAGGATCTCCGTAAAATTATCCGTGAGGAAAATACAGGTATCGAAACCAGAATCAGTGCAGTAATAACCAAAGTGCAGGAAAGTGTGGACATCCTAAGTAAGTCTGTCAATGAAAGATTATCAGGGGTTGAGGCTGTCAATCGTGCACTTGGTGACAGAGTAATTGCACTGGAAGAAAAAGTTAATATCAACACAGATAAGATAAATGTAGCTGGAAATTGGCCTCAGGGCGATGATGAATATATTTTTGAAGAGATTAAGGAGCGTATCAATAGACGTAATAACGTCATACTATACAATTTTCCTGAATCTGCGCACACGGATATTGAATCCAGATCCATAGCGGACTCAACTCTTGTTAGCAAACTTTTTTCAGCTCTTGACATTGTTGTGCCCACTTCGCAGTCCCGTATTGGTAAATACTCTCCGGCTCTCAAAAAACCGAGGCCCCTGAAAATTACGTTCTCTAATGCAAGCTACTCTGATTTGATAATTCAGAACTTCTTAAGGGCCAGGAAGGCCAGGCAACTTCCTCTGGATCTCAATCTAAACAACGTGATAATAACGCACGATCGAACGCAGAGGCAGCAACAACAGCACAAACACACTCGGGAAGAACTTCAACGTCGAATTGCGGATGGGGAGAAAGATATTCGTCTAGTGACGAGGCGTGGCATGACAATCATCATCAGCAAGCCTCCTCCTCGTCAGGGTCAGGAATAGAGCAATCTTCAATTTTGAACACTTCTTATAAGCAAAGTTATGTATATTACCAGAATGTTAGAGGGCTTAAATCAAAATTACGTAATGTATTATACAGTACCCGAGAAAAAATATTTATATATAATTATATATATTTATATATAAATTGGTTATATATGATTATATATGAAAAATGGCCAAATATAATCATATCTAATTATATATAATCTTGCTTGGCTGTATATTGCTCTATATATAGTCATATATAATTATATATGATTATATATAACCTCATACACAATTCCATTTATAATCATGTATGATTATATATAACTATATATGATTATATATAACAATATTTAATTATAGATTTATTACATCTCATTAATTATTGGGTTAATTTTATGGATAGATTATTTAATATGGTCCTACGCAATTCTGTGTAACCGATCAAGATGCAAAAAAAATATCTAGATCCAATTTAATGGCTATAACACCAGCAGTCACCCATCCAACGATTAACTCTGCTCAATGCTGCTTAACTTTGGTGATCTCCGTGTGTCTTGAAGTTTCTGTCTGCTGTGCTGCTATCTTAGACAATAATGATTTTATGATCTACTTAATGTATCATATGAGTTTATCATAAATATAATATTAAAATTGATTTTATAATATATTTGGATATTCATAATTCATAATTTATTTATCTTACCGACTTTCATTATAATATAACACTTATTTAAATAATAAATTAAATAATGATTTTACTATTACGTAGTAGCAGAGCAGAAAAAACATTTCATAGGAAATGTGACAAATTTTGTGTTTCAGAATTATTTAAACGTAATTAAAAATATCTTTTTACACTTTTTGTGATTACCAAAAAAAATTTTTTTTTCAACGAAAAAATTTTTATGTATGTTAATTATATATAAGCATATATAATTATATATAATTATATATGGGACTATGTACAATCTTGCATAGCAGTATATTGCTCTATATATAGTCATATATAATTATATATGATTATATATAACCTCATATACAATTCCATATATAATCATGTATGATTATATATAACTATATATGATTATATATAATCTTGCTTGGCTGTACATTGCTCTATATATAGTCATATATAATTATATATGATTATATATAACCTCATATACAATTCCATATATAATCATGTATGATTACATATAATTTTATATACTTATATATATTTGTATATGGAACTATATATAATCCTGCGTGGTTGTATATCGCTCCATATATAGTCATAAATAATTATATATGATTATATATAACCTCATACACAATTCCATATATAATCATGTATGATTATATATAATTATATATAATTCTATATAATTATATATGTGATTCCATATATAATCATATATGATCATATACAATTATATATGATTATATAGAAACATTTTTTCTCGGGTACTTCTATTATTGATTATGATGTTTACATTTTTACTGAAACTTGGCTCAACGGAAATATCTACTCCTCAGAATTATTTGGTTCTAATCTATATAATGTTTTTAGGTGTGATCGGCATGAGGCATTCAGGGGATTAGGTGGCGGAGTTTTAATTGCCTGCAATACTTCTATGCAGGTCCAGTATAATAATCTGGATCAATTAATTGAACAGTTCCCACAAATTGATGTGGTCAGTGTTACGGTTGGCTTGAATCCGGCAATTAATATTGTAGCACTCTACGTGCCACATGATCTGCACATTTAAGTCTACTCGGATTTCCTGGATGCCTTATCAACTCACCGCACTGTGGATGTGGAGGAGCTAGTGGTTATAGGTGACTTTAATTCACCTCACTTTTATTCGTATGTCAACAATGGGTATGTATTTGCCAAGGCTGAGATAATACACTCGTTTTCGTGTTTCCTTAACTTAAGTCAATATAATAATGTGCTAAACTCAATGGGTAGACTGTTAAACTTAGTATTTGGCACCATGGAATGCGTCACCACGATTAATAATGAACCTCTTCTTAAACTCGACCCTTATCAGCCAGCACTGTCAATATCTTTACAATATATTATTAAGCGTGGCAAAAATATTACTAAAGTCCCACTTAGTAAATACAATTTTCATAGATATGACAAAGATTCACTTATAAGTGCTTTAAACAGTACAAACTGGGACTTAATGAATGATCTACCTCCGGAAGATATGTGTAAAGTATTTTATCAGCTCGTAGAATCTGCCTTCGATAGGTCGCTGCCGGGGACTGGTGCATGTTCTAAACGGGACAATTCTAATTATCTGCCGTGGTTCACTTGGGACATTATTTGTGACTGTAAACTAAAAGAAACATTTAGACAGAAACTACTAAAGCATCTCTCTTCATATTATAAAAGTCAATATGATGCTCTTAGAGCTTCACTGAAATTAAGGATTAAAAATGCCCATAGAAAATATCAAACTGAGGCTGAAAATAGTCTAGCAAATAATCCCAAGAATTTTTGGAGATTCATTAAGAATAGTAAAAAGCAGAGTCAGTACCCTACCAGTTTTTGTATTAATAATACTATCAGTTCTGACCCGCAATCTATTGCTAATGAGTTTGCCTTGCATTTTAGTAGCGTTTTCATCCCTTTTGATAACTCGACCGATCTCTCTAGCATTAACACAATTAGCGACTATTTGGGTGGCATAATTTTTCCAAGCGAAGCCACCATTTTAAAGTATATCAAACAGCTTCCAAACAAAATGTCGGCGGGAATAGATGGCATTCCATGTCTCTTAGTTAAGAATGCTGCTGTCTGCTTTGTCAGACCGTTGACTCAGTTAATAAAATGCTCTATTAGGCATGGGATATTCCCATCAGCATGGAGGAACGCCAAAGTCTGTCCTATTCATAAGGCTGACGATCCGACTTCAGTCACTAATTACAGACCCATCTCAATCTCTGTGTTTGCATAGGTGTTTGAGATGTATATATATGATCAGTTATTACCGTATGTCAGTGTAACAATTAGTAATGCTCAACATGGCTTTTTTGCCGTCGTTCAACAGTGACTAACTTAATTTACTATACCGAATACATAAACAATAATATCAATAATGGCGACCAGGTTGATGTTATTCAAACAGACTTTGCTAAGGCGTTTGACAAGGTGGACACGGTTATCCTTATACATAGACTTCGCGACCTTGGATTGCCCTCTTACCTACTTTCACTTATGATATCATATCTTACCAATAGGCTCAATTTTGTCATATTTAATGGATTCCGATCAGCTCCCTTCAGGCCAACCTCCGGTGTGCCTCAAGGTTCTAACTTGGGTCCATTGTTATTCCTAATATTTATAAATCCTCTTGAGAGTATAATTTCATGTCCCTTTGAACTTTTCGCTGATGACGCTAAATATTACACCTGCATAGGTCGTGGACGGATTGCCTTGAATTACAAAGAAACCTTGAAGCTATGGCAGCTTGGTGTAGGCTAAATAAGCTTCAGCTTAACGAACGTAAATGTGTGGTTATTTCATTTAGTAAATCGAGTGCTGAAATCCAATATCCCTACTCTATCAATGGTATTGCTCTTAAATACGTATCTTCCTGTAGGGATCTTGGAGTAATATTTGATAATAGACTCGCGTTTACGAATCACTACTCAGCCATAACCGCATCAGCTCTCAGGATCCTAGGCTTTGTGATAAGAGCAACAAAAAATTTTAGAAACTTAGAGGCAATTAAAATGTTATACTCCGCGCTTGTTCGTCCTAAACTGGAATATGCATCAGTTATCTGGGCACCGACATACAAAAAGTACGCACAGTCAATTGAGAAAATTCAGCGGAGGTTTCTAAAGTATTTGATATACAAAAGGACAGGGATTTACCCTGCTTGTGGTACTGAGTATTTAGATATCTGTGGAAGTACTAATATGTTAACCCTTGAAGAGAGAAGAATTTGTGCTGGGGTGTCATTTATCGTTGGTCTTTGTAGAGGACTAATATATTGCCCGAGTTTCTTAGCACTACTACCAATCAAATGTCCTCCCCGTAACTTAAGGTCTACACATCCCTTTCAAGTACCCTTGGTAAGATCAGCCTTGGCACAGGCATTGCCCCTATACAGGCTCACAACCTTATGCAATCTTATTATCGCCAATAGCAACAACAGTATTGACAATAACAGTAGTAATGATAATAATGATGCAGGTATTGATCACATTGATCTCTTTGACTTTAATCAGCTGCCGACCACTGGCTCCATTACATCTATACTTATGTACATGCGTAATAATAATAATAATAATAATAATAATAATAATTGTTAACAATCGAATTAAAATAAATAAATTGTTTTTTCTCTCCTCTGGCTTCTGGTCATAAATGAGTCGTAAATTTTGTTAAATTAAATTGATTAATATAAGAAATTAAGATAATTGGTACCTAAGAATTAAAGCTTAGTTTATATTGAGACATTTAGTATATTATTTAATATTGTTAATACTCTGTCTGTATCTTCAACCATGTATCATTTAAGTAACCCTGTCATTGGCCCTATGGGCTGTTGGGTTTTAATAAAGGAAATAAATAAATAAATAAATCTCTGAATTGGCTTAACCGATCGTTTTCAAAAACTAATCAGCTCTTAACCTTGAAAACCCGCATCGATCGCCACCAAAAGCGTCAGAATCGGTTGATGCGATCGTAAGATATCGTTGTTGAAAAAAATTGAAAAAAGTGTTTTTTTGTTATACTCGCTCCAGAAGTTCAACTTCTGAGCGCTGGGTGGCCACCCAGAAACGTCCGTAAAGGGACTCTTTTCTAGAGACTCTACCATACCGTCTTTTTTTCACGGCCTAGGCCGTGAAGTTTTACCCCCTCCTTTTTTTTACGAACTTTTCATGTACACCTAGACGAAATTGAGAGAGATTGTAAAAAAAAAAGTTACATTCTAGCGTACCGACCGATAATTTTTAGTCTTAGTTACTATTGAGTGGTGCTAATTATTTCTCTGCTGGCAGTTTATTACGAAGCGGACCTAATGTTAATAAAATAACAACAACGCCATAAATAAATACTAATAAAAAGTTATTTACATTTTCTGGACGTGAGCAAGATTTTAAGATTAATAAAAAGATAATTAATATAAAATTAATTTTTTTTGGCTTTGTGAAACTTCCTAAAATTTAAATATGTCATTATTTGCCTCCTATCCCTCGAAAGTTAAACTTATGGAGCGATAATAACAAAAAATATTGTATGTCATTCGGCCGTTTAGTGGCGATTTTGACAACGACTTTTTTTTCGATATTCGCTTTAATGTTTGTGACGCGAATGTTCGAAAACGAGCGTAAATTTCCATCCTCGGCTACGCCTCGGACGTTAAAATTACGCCCGTTTCGGACCTTCCCGCCACAAACCTTAAGCTCATATCGAAATATCGTCGCTCTCAGAAAACCGCCACTTCACGGCCTTATGGCATAAATATCTATTTTGTAATAACTCCGAAATGTTTCATCAGATAAATTTTTAACTTCTGTTTAAATCTCCCTCGCTTCCTCCCAGCCGATATTACCATTTAAACCGCTTGAGGTTTCTTCGCCGCGCCACTTGGAGGCAGGTCAGGCGCTCCAGCAGAGCTACAGGTGCCCTCTGGCCAACATTTGGCGCGCATTATTATTATTATTGCTACTCGCAGTCTAACCTATCTATCGCATCTTTTTATCTATCGTATCTAATCTAATTCTAATCAATTAATCGTGCTCTAAATCATTCTAATATCAATTTAATCTGTTTCAGTGATTATTTTCATTTATCCTGCAGTTCTGTGCTTTTTGGCTTGTTTGCAGCTACTTTGAAATCTTGGCTTCTCAACCGCATGGCTTGCACGTGCCTAACCAAGCTTTATCTAATTTCTATCGCGTTTTTGCTAATTAATTGTGATTCTAGCCTCGAACAAATAATAAATAAACTTATCTGTGATAAATATATATGTGCAATTGAAGTTAGTGATATAAATAATTATTAATAAACATAATTTATAACACCGAAGTTCTTTAAATAATTTGAACACCAGAAATTATCCAAGTCCTAGCATTTTTATCGTTTTTAGCATCAAACTTTCGAATATTATGGTCCTTCGAGCCGGATATTGGACAGTTTCGTTCAAATTTATCGCGTAAAAAATACTTTGAGTGAGTTTTGTGCAGTTTGTAACGGAGTACACCGGGCCTTCTTTACCCAGAGAAGGTTTCCGATCCGTGTGTTAGTTATCGACTGATTCCCCAGAGCACTGTGCTCCGAAGTACTCGCGCCTCTAGCTGTAAGTTAGTGAGTAAGTCCCCAAGAGGGAAGCGCCGGCGCGGAGAGTGAGTGGGGAAGACGGAGCGAAGAAAGAAACGCACCGACAAAGCTGAGAAGAGTCATTGTGACCGAGTCGCCAAACCGTACGGACACGCAAATTTAGTAAAAACATCATCAAGCAGGTAATTATTTCTTTGTCGCCTTTCGTACAGTGGAACGAAGCGATCAAATCTATTAATTTATTGCTTGCCAGGCCTTCAGTCGGCTTGCGTAAATTGATTTTAAATTTTAACAATTTCTAATGCTTGATTGCAGTTTCAGATTCATAAAATATTCGGAGAAACGAGTGACGGTGACCGAGGTCTCGCTGCCAAGCAGAGTTTTCCACCGAGGAGGAATTTATACCAGTACAGACGTGAAGGAGTTGCTGCTCTTCGAGGGAGTTCACTAGCGTCCTAAAGAGAAAAACTCCAGGTACAAATAAAATGTCTCAATAATCTCTCGGTGGTGCGGCATCAGCCAGGCATTGAAGTCGGCTGAAGGTCACTGCCATTTCGCGTTCGGTCACAATCATTAGATTAAGTATTGCGTCGTAGAATTTACTTAATTATTATATGGAAATTTATTTATTAGAATTTACTCGGAATATTATTTGGAATATTATTTAAAATATTATTTAGAAAAGGTTGAGAATTTATTGAAAATAAGATGCAGAGTTTATTTAAGAATTTAATTAAGAGAAAAGTCCAGAATAAAATTTAGAATAAAGTTAAAAGCAAGTCAGGAATAATTACTAAATAATTAATTAACAAAACCAGGAATTATATCGGATTGTTAATTAACAACGTAGGCAGAGTTTGGATTGACTTTGCCAAGAATAATTTCGGTTGGTCAATTTATGACTTTGGTGCCATGTAAAACAAATTGTCGTTGATAATCGAGTTCGGTCGGATTTATTTAATTAATTGCATAAAGTAAATTCATTAAAATATTTTAGAGGAGTCTTAGTAAAATCATTTGAAGTAAAATTTATTAAATTCGGAAAAATAATTTATAGTAAAAATTTAATTGTTTAAATAAAATCATTTGCAATAAATTTAGAATCAGTCAAAATTGCAAGAAAATTGTTCATGTAAATTTATTAATTGAAAGTAGAAAACGAAACTTGTAAAAATTTGTTTGAGAAAAAAAATTACCAAAAATGTGCGACAAAGACGCCAGACCGAGCGAGAGCGTCTGCCATCTTGTCCCGCGCAAAGCGCTGAGTAGAGCACATTCAAAGTCGAGACTAAAATCGTACTGTGTTGCTAGGCAGAATATAATCCTCAAACAAAATAAAATAAATGCTAAGTTTTTCATGCAAAACAATAGAACGTAAAATAAAATAACGTAGAGAAAATAAAACTCGATTATTGAAGGACAAGCCAAACAGTTTAGTAAAAATAAATTACATAAAATCAATTGACACAATATTTTCTAATTTCTGTATGAGAAGAAATAAATTATCACTTGGACGTTTGCAGTATTCACTCATTAAGTCGATAACTCTATCTCTATCAGATGATGTCTCGGACTCAAGACTTTTGAGACAGTTCTCACACCGAGAAAATCGGTGCATTTTTCGGGCAACGTAACCAGCTATATAGGCAATGACGTATTCACTGGTTTGAGCGACATCATAATCATGATCCTCATGGGGATCATTAGAACACGGTTTAATTGTGTTAGCTGAGTTAGAAACAACATTGTTGTTATCGTCTTCACTTGATTCATCAACTAAGCTCTCGAAAGGTTTATTTGCTACACTTGTTTTAGAACTATAGTCATTACAACGCGAATTTAATACAGCATCATAATTCAAGTCTTCATCAACATCATCTTCACTTGAGTCATTAAGTAAATTCTCGAAAGGTTCAGCTGCAACACTATTTTTATTAACAAAATAATAGGTTCACAGTTTATTGGAAATATTTATTCGATGTTTATGTTAAATTTTCACAACGTTTCATCGGTTTCCCGACTTCTTCAGGTGCTAGAACAATTAAATACAAAATATTTTACAATAATATTCATATAATTATATTACAAAACATTATCATAATATTATACTACTTGGACAGTATAAACTCAACTCGCAAATTCAATTTATGACTAAGTCTAAGAATACAACAAAAACATAACATACCTCAATTATCAAACATCAATTGTTAAAAACATGTCAAATGAATCGAGGCAGGCTAACAACCTGAACTTATTCACATCATATTCCAAATTCATTTATTCGTGTATCAATTGATAAACATTAACTAATAAATAACAAATATTAATTAACTAAAATTTCTGTCAATACTACAAGTTCTACTCTCAGGTAATAACAGCTGATAATAATGTACTATATGTTCTCACAAAAACAGTCATCTACATACCCGTACCATCAAAACTATGGGCCCTGTCACAATTTAAAATTACATTATATACAGAACTTAAATTTTGAGTATCCGTCCTCTTATTAATTGTATTATTCATCTTAATAAAGCACATTTCCCCGATGTTCCTCTTCTTCCAATGACTTTCTTGATCCAACATAGATACATCCTCAAACTTGAATCTGTGTCCGGTGTTCAAGTGATGTAACGCCAAAGCTGTGCTACTTGATGGAGGTTCCACTTCCAATAACACATTATGATTAACTAGTTTAATTTTTTTGCAATCATATTTATGTTGGGCAATTCTCTTCTTCAGATGTTGTCTAGTTTGTCCAACATAACACTTGTCACATTCGCAAGGAATTTTATAGATAATACCAAATTGGTCCAGTAATGGTGTTTTATCTTTTAATTTTGTGTAACAAGATTTAACTTGTTTCACATTATAATACACCAATTTGATATTAGTATCCATGAAACAAGCATTAATTTTTGATGACATATGTTTTATGAAAGGAAACCTCATAAACCTTTTATTCCCAGTAGCTTCATCCAGATTTAAATTGGTATTACTGTTGGTTCTATGCCATTTTTCCACACTCGCATCAATTGCTATCTTAATCATGGCTCTTGGATAATTATTATTTACTAATAATAATTCCTTAAGTTTCCCTAGATTACTCTGGTGGAACTTTTCATGGGTGTTATTCAAAATTTTAAGAGTCATGCCTTTAATGATACCAATTTTTTGCTGTGATGAAACCGATGAAACGTTGTGAAAATTTAACATAAACATCGAATAAATATTTCCAATAAACTGTGAACCTATTATTTTATTATAAAAATAAGTTAAGTAAATTCAGGAAATTAAAATTGTAAACACTCAGAAGTAACAGACACGTTGTTGGCAGATTATTAAGACCTCTGTCAATAGATTTTAACCTATTAATACAAGATACGAAGACCTCTTGATATTAAATATTTAATTGTTGTATTATTAAGACCACGACATTAAATTAGTTAGTGATTTTAATTTAAAATTAAGATTAGGAATTTTAGAAATAAATTAGGAACTCGGGTTTTGTATTTTGTTGAAGGGATAAATGGATCCAGGCATTAAGTTGGAGTTCAGTTGAATTTGGGAAATAAATTTGTAGAGTCCGGAGTAATAATTAGTGGGTTTGGAAATAATAATGTGGGTGTGTTTGATATTAAGTATTATAGTGTTGCCTAGGGATTCATGGTATCCTCCACTGCTTCCTGGGCACACTTAGAGTCCTTTGCATAGACGCCCGGGTCGGGGGTGCAATAGGCATAAGCATTTTAAATAAATATTGTGGGTTTGTTTGGAAAATGGAAAAAATTATTGCAGCGTAGCCTAGGGATTCATGGTATCCTCCTCTGCTTCCTGGGCACGCTTAGAAGCCGTTGTATAGACGCCGGATTTGGGGTACAACGGTAGTAAGTTAGAAACCGCGATAGGACGCTCCATAAGAGGATATTGTCGGGATTAAGTTAATTTGATATTTTGTAAGGGGTTTTGATTTTGTATTAAGGGTTGGATAAATAAAATGAATTGTAAAAATGAATTTCTGATTATAATTTCTGTATCCTTCCTGACAATCTCTCCGACCCTGAGTTTTCACTCCTTGTTCTGGGCCAGTTTCTGGTTACTGTGGGAAAAATCCAGTGGCGCCTTAAATAAATTAAGAGGCGACCAAGAGAGCGGTGGATCCCCGTTTCAAGTTCCGGTAATCTTGTGCGCGTTTAGCAACTCTGACGCATCGCTGAGTACCTCAAAAGTGTACTGCGTTGGTGGAAAGATAGATTGGGACCCCTAGTGCGAAAATCGACCTGTGTCATTCGTGTGTGTATCGTAACAAGTGATTATTGAGATCAAACCTCTACTCAAGGTCATCGTACTTCATCTTTATTGCATCGATTGCGCAAGAGGATCCAACTAAAGTGTCAGTTCGCTCCTTTTATATCGGTCTTTATCGCTTACTCACATATTTTTCCCCAATTCATTCTCTTTCGATACCTTTCAGATTATTACGATGTCTGCCAAGTACCTGCTGGTGTTCGAGACCCACATGGGTTCCCTCAACTCCATGGTCACTGAAGTCGGAAACGGCGAGTACAATCTTATCCAGCCAATTGACTGCGAGGTCAAACTCGAGGTGCTCGAGTCTACATGGAACAAGATTGCTGACACCAATGACAAATTGAGCAGTTGCAAGGATATTGACATCACCCATAGCTACTTTAAAGAAGGTCGCTATACCAAGGCTGTCAAGCGCTACGTCTTAGTTAAAACCGCGCTGAAGCGCCGTATCGCTGAGATCGAAGCTCGTCAGGTTCCTCTCTCACCTCTCAATCGCACCGGGAATGATGGTTCAGTATTTCGTCCACAGTTGCCAACCATCCAACCTTTAAAATTCAACGGAGAGCTTCTCGAGTGGCAATCTTTTAACAATAAGTTCACATCCGTCGTCAACAAGGACGGTGTCAACGAGATTGACAAGATGCACTATCTTCTCCAGAGCCTGCAGGGCACTGCGTACTCTCTCGTTGCTAACGTGGAGATAACAGACACTGCATTTGCCACCGCGTGGCAAACTCTGACTACTAGGTATGAAAAAAAGCGAGTATTGATCACGGCTCAACTGAACAAACTGTTTAGCATACCTGAAATGGCGTCACGAGCCGCCAAGGAAGTCAACAACATCATCAACACTACTTCCGAGGTTCTCAACGCCCTGAAGGCTCTTGGATCACCAGTTGATCACTGGGATCACATCATCGTGCACTACATCACCTAGAAGCTGGATCCTCAGACTCGAGAGGACTGGGAAATCACGCTTGGAGCAGCAACAGATTTTCCAACCCATGAGCGCATCAAAAGCTTCCTGCTAGCCCGAGCACGAGCTCTTGAAGCCATGGAAGGTTGTCTTCCTGTCAAACCACGTGACCCCAAGGCCAGCAAGGAGTTCGCGAATGGTAGCAAAACCACCCACGGATCCACGAACTCGTCTGCGCATGTCCATATGGCCAGTTCATCAACTCAGAACACCATCTCGGCCACTGGACAGTTTCCTTCGCCACAAACACCTCTTGGACAGATCGCGGGAGCGTCTTCAAGACCACGAAGTCCTTGTTCGTGCTGTGGTAAAGCACATTTCATCGCATTATGCCTATCGTTTCAAAATCTATCGCCGAACGAGCGTCATCAGCTAGTCATCTCCAAGTCGTTGTGTCCCAACTGTCTTGGACCACATTCTTTCGAGAATTGCCGTAGCAAAAAACGCTGTCAGGTCTGCCAAGCAGCGCATCATTCCATGCTACATGATTCTACGCTGCTCAGCTCAACATAAACTTCATCTAACACAACGATGAACTCTTAACCTACTGCTACTGCTTCCCAGCAAGAAGATCAGAATACGACATTGTGACTACTTGATGCATCATCTTCTAGTACACAATCATCGTCCTCGTCATCGTCTATCGCCTCTTCGCCCTCGCCATCGCCTATCGCAGCAACGAGCTCGTCATCGCCTATCAAAGCACCGAGCTCGTCGTCGTCTATCGCCTCATCGCCCTCGCCATTGCCTATCGCAGTAACGAGCTCGTCATCGTCTACCAAGGCATCGAGCTCAACATCGCCTATCACATCATCACCCTCGCCATCGCCTATCGCAGCGACGAGCTCGTCATCGCCTATTGCCGCATCGCTGCTCTCGTCGCATCAGGATCGTTCTTCGTGCAACAAAGCCTCAGCATCAAGACCATTACTGTTTTTGGGCCCAGCACAAGCTCTCATCGTATCGCCAACACATCGTCCTCGCACAGGGTGACCCCTCATAATTTCTCAGTCTTCAATATCTTGGTAAATATATCTCGGCGATCATATCTCATACAATAATGTCTCGTGTGTTTTGGCCTATTTTTGAGCTTAAAATCGGCACAAAAATTCAAAATTGCACCGAGACATTTATATTTGAGATGTTATTGTTGAGATATTATTGTCTCGAAATGTTATTTCTGAGATATAAAGAGCGGTAGCCCTCGCACAGTACGTCTGCTGATCGATCCAGGGTCGGAACTATCGCTAATCTCTCTGCAGCTCGGACACCAACTTGATCTGAAGCCTTCCAAATCACGTATCCCGGCTATCGAAGTAGGAAGTGTACCTTCAGGATCAACCAAGGGTGCTGTTGATATTACTTTAGGATCTAATCATTCTGACGACCTGATTGATCTACATGCACACGTACTGCAGTCTCCTATCGTCGAACTACCTCCAGTCGTCATCACGAGTCAATCCTGGAACCACATCGCAGATTTGGAACTAGCAGATCCAGATCATCTACCACCAGGTTGGATTGACTTCCTCATCAGAGCTGACTCTTATGGCTTAATCATCAAGCCTGCATTAATCACGGGATACCCGGGTCAGCCTATCGCCGTTCAATCTGTCTTCGGATGGGTTGTTCTTGGACCTGCTGGTGCATCTTCTATCGCCGCGCTTGCATATCAAGGTCATCTAATCTTAAACTTGCAACTTCATCAATATGTTTCAAGATTTTGGGAGCAGGAAGAGGTTCCAGCATCTCATCAAAGATCTCTCAGTGCTGAAGAAGCCAATTGTGAAGCGCATTTCATCGCCACGCACTCTCGCGACAGCTCAGGTCGCTACATCATGCGATTGTCCTTCAAATCCATCGCTCCTCCACTTGGATACTCGAAAGGCATCGCACAAAGCTCTCTATCTCGCCTACTTAATCGCATCTTTCATCCACCTCATCTTCACAACCATCATGGAGAAGAGGTTTCAACAGAGAATCGCAACATCTTCAGCAATTTATCGTCAATGACGGCACAATGTCGAAGCAGTGCTGAACTCTCGACCTTTCAGTGCTCTATCAGAGGATTCTGAAGATCTAACAGCTCTGAATCCTGGACACTTCATCCGAGGAGCACCTCTCACACTTATACCAGAGCCATCACTGATCGAAAAGACATCAAATCAACTACCCCGACTTGAAGACATCCAGAAACATCTCCAATTGTTCTGGTCAAGGAAGAGCGATATCCACCATCAATATGGCCGCTGGGTCGTGTCACACACACTCACCCTGGCAAGGATGATCTTACTCGAGTTACCACAATCCAGACGGCTACATCTACCTATACACGACCAATACACAAGTTGGTACTACTTCCTATTCCACGACACGAGGAAGATTCTCATGACGTCGCTCCAGCACCGTCTCAACTACTTCTCCATCGAGCGGAGAAAGGGGGAGAATGTTTAAATCTCCCTCGCTTCCTCCCAGCCGATATTACCAACTAAACCGCTTGAGGTTTCTTCGCCGCGCCACTTGGAGGCAGGTCAGGCGCTCCAGCAGAGCTACAGGTGCCCTCTGGCCAACATTTGGCACGCATTATTATTATTATTGCTACTCGCAGTCTAACCTATCTATCGCATCTTTTTATCTATCGTATCTAATCTAATTCTAATCAATTAATCGTGCTCTAAATCATTCTAATATCAATTTAATCTGTTTCAGTGATTATTTTCATTTATCCTGCAGTTCTGTGCTTTTTGGCTTGTTTGCAGCTACTTTGAAATCTTGGCTTCTCAACCGCATGGCTTGCACATGCCTAACCAAGCTTTATCTAATTTCTATCGCGTTTTTGCTAATTAATTGTGATTCTAGCCTCGAACAAATAATAAATAAACTTATCTGTGATAAATATATATGTGCAATTGAAGTTAGTGATATGAATAATTATTAATAAACATAATTTATAACAACGAAGTTGTTTAAATAATTTGAACACCAGAAATTATCCAAGTCCTAGCATTTTTATCGTTTTCAGCATCAAACTTTCGAATAACTTCCCGCTAAGAAAATTGAAAATTTTCAAAAATCGGGAAGTTATTGGTTTTACCCCGTTTTTCGAAAATCGAGTTTTCATCAGATCTCGACGTTTTGAGGTCCTAGGAAGCTTCCCTAACTATTCCCGCGAAGGTATCACTATGTCTGTCTGTATGTATGTATGTATGTATGCATGTGTGTGTGTGTGTGTGTGTGTGTGTGTGTGTGTGTGTGTGTGTGTGTGTGTTGTGTGTGTGTGTGTGTGTGTGTGTGTGTGTGTGTGTGTGTGTGTGTGTGTGTGTGTGTGTGTGTGTGTGTGTGTGTGTGTGTGTGTGTCCGTATGTAAACCTCTTATAACTTTTGAACGGTTCGACCGATTTCATCGCGGCTGTTGCCATTTGAAAGAGTTTGACCAAACTTAGATTTTTAATACAATTTGGACCGATTCGAACCGGTAGTTATTCTCTCCCCACTACCTAAAATGCCCAAAAATCGAGACGCGCCAGTGCTGCGTCGTACCATTATCGATATCTGGTGAATTATCGATGCAGGGTATATTTTTACCCTGTTACAATTTATTATGAGTGAGAAATCATTATAATTTTATAAAAGTTCTTAGTGTAGGGAAATATAGTGCACGGAGAGAATTTTATGGTAAATACTATCATCTGAGTATTGTAAATAGCTCTAAAATACTTCGATAGTAATGAATACTACCTTTTATTATTATAAATACGATATAAATTATTACAGTTACCACCAATATACAGTGCAACCTCAATATAACGAACCTCAATATAACGAATTCCTCGATTTAACGAATTTTTCAAAATCCCCTAGAACTGCCCATAAGAGTCTATGTAAAATATACCTTTATATTACGAATATATTTTTCAAACAACCTCAATATAACGAAAGTTCAATCATTGCAAAATATAGATAGAAACTATTGTTGACCTTTATATAACGAATTTCCCAGCCAATAACCTCTACATAACATATTATACAAATTATCCCCACTTAATTCCACAATAACTAATGTCTTAACGAGTGCTGACAAGTTTAATTCTTCATAAGTCAGTCATAGATTTTTGATCACTGTAAACACTGCTGTTTGTAATTGTTAGTAGTTTTGAAGTTGCAATGGCTGAAAAACGAAAAAGGTGTTCTTTAAGTATTGCAGAAAAACGACAAATCATTAAGTACGTAAACGAGAATCCTGTAATGAAGAAAATCGACATAGCAAAGAAGTTTGAAATTCCCGTTAGTACACTGGCTACAATTTTGAAGTCTAAAGAAAGATTCTCCGAAGAAACTGGGTTGCGTGCAAATTGTAAAAGATTTAAATTGTGTGAATATACAGACGTAGAGGAATGTGTTTTGAAGTGGTTGAAACAGTGTCGGGATAAAAATGTGGCAATTGGAGGCCCTATTCTTCAAGAAAAAGCTTAACAATTTGCAGTAGAATTGGGACATTTGGAATTCCGTGAAAGCAACGGGTGGCTTCACAATTTTAAAAAAAGAAACGAGATTATCTTTCGAAAAATATGTGGTGAGAGCGCAGAAGTCAATGAAGAAGCATGTGATGAGTGGAGAAACAAACTTGAAACGCAGACTGAGGGATATGACCCTGAAGATATTTTTAACATTGATGAAACAGGGCTTTTCTACAAATGTTTACCAGACAAAACCTTATCATTTAAAAGTGACAAATGCCATGGAGGGAAAAATAGTAAACTGCGGTTAATAGTGTTGCTCGGCACAAACAGTACCGGGTCATACAAACTGAAACCACTCGTAATTGGAAAATATAAAAAACCACGTTGTTTCAAAAATGTAGATAATTTACCAACAGATTACTCGTCAAACACTAAGGCTTGGATGACATGTGATGTTTCTAACAATTGGCTTAGAAGTCTCGATAAAGAAATGAAAAAAATTAAGAGGAAAATTCTTATATTCGTTGATAATTGTACTGCACATGGAGATGTTCCTCCTCTTACAAACATCAGAATAAAGTATTTGCCTGCAAATACCACGTCAAAACTGCAGCCACTTGACCAAGGTATAATCCAAAGCTTTAAAATGCACTACAGAAAGGAAGTTGTTAGACGGTATCTTGTTGATATTGAACATCAATCCCCTACTTCAATTGATGTTTTACACGCAATGTGGATGATTACTAAAGCTTGGAATCAAGTCAGTAAAAATACAATTAAAAATTGTTTCAAAAAGAGTGGATTTAGAGTTCCAGGTGAAGATGAAAATGACGACTTGCCAATCAGAGAAGAATTTAACTTTCAAGACCCTGACTTCGAAGAGTTTGTTACCTTCGATAATGACGTAGCTGTCTGTGGAGAACTCACTGACGCTGACATTGTTGCATCTGTGTTGCCAGCAGTAAATGAAGAAACGGAAGAAGGTGAGGAAGAAAAGAATACTATAAATCAAAATGATTTTACGATAAAAGATGTTCGCAACGCTCTAGATGTTATTAAATATGTATTCTTCAAAAAAGGTGGTTAATCTGACAGTGTAGTTAAATCAATTAAGGAGTTAGATTGTGCTTTGGATATAATTACAAACACTGGCAAGCAGACTAAAATTGATGACTTTTTTTCAAGTAAAGAAACGAAAAATGAAGATTAAGCTAATATCATTAAGCTATTAACATTATTCTTCAATCATGTTATGTTTTTTTAAATAAATTCTATGTTTATTTTGTCTATTTTATTCTATGTCTATTTTGACCTTAAACTGATTTAAATATTTTCAAATAAATAATTCTGTGTTTTGATTTAAATGAGTTCTTATTCATTAGTGGAAATTTTCTTACCTCGTTATAACGAATTTAGTTTAATCTAACCTCTATATAGCAAACCTCATTATTACGAATAACTCGATATAACGAAAAATTTTTATTTCCCTTGAGTTTCGTTATATCAAGGTTGCACTGTAGTAATTTTTACCATCTTTTATATTACTATAGAGTCATTCCATATGAAATCGTCTGAAAAAAAAAAAAATTGTTGCCGTCTCATTTTAGATTTTGGTGTAACTTTGAGAAACTCTTCTTTAGGGTCCCAAAGAACAAAATTTACACGAGTTTGATTTTTACAAGCGCTTGTTTTCGCCTATTTAAATAAAGACTTTTAAAAATCGATATTTTTAAGGCTTATCAACTTTTACTGTGAAATTTTTCTGTTTGAAGCTATCTGCATGATCAAGATGGAATTCACAGTGGGAAAGATAGTAGTTTAAGGGTAAATGAAGATAATTGGCTCGGACGAGTCCTTTAAATATAAGCAGCGTGCTGAAAATGAGTGTTTTTTAGTCATTTTTCGTGAATTTCAATCAACTCTAGCGTCTTAACTGTTGAGAATTAAAAACTCATGCTCCACGGAAATTAAGTATATATATCATAGTCAAAATTCAGCCACAAGTTGACTTGAGCTGCCCACTCTTCATAGAAGAAAACTTTGCTCGAAGTTTTGAAATTAAAAAAAATTCCAATTTTCAAGTTACGAAACGAGCGTGTTGACTGCGCGATAAAAATCTGATACTCACAGAATCTATTGTTCTTACCTTCAACTTTAAACGACTACATCACTTGTTTTGTTATTTTCATTTTTAGTGCATGTGCGAGCCGTTTTTTTTACAGCAAAAATCTGGACGTTTTTACAAATGGATTAAAATTACTTACCATCAGAAACAACTATAAATATGAAAAATTTTTCTAGTCTCAATAAAGTTATGGATATTTGGGGTGTAAAATTGTCTTTAGAAGTAATTATTATCGAAAATGACAATAACTGTAAACAATTTTTCAACTAGAACATTATTTTTTATTCAACCGTTTACGGATTGGTTTTACAATATTAACAATATCAAAATTATCGGAAGCTGAATACTTCCGCGCTTGTAATTGATTTTGAGAAATTGGTATAAAGCTATGATATGATCTCGTATTTTTTATTGTATTTATATTTATAAATCTTTCAGATAAAAATGTCTCAGCAGCTTCTACATCCTGGCTTGATACAAAAAAAAATTTTATACCAGAAATTTGATTAGAACAAAAGTCGTGCATTGCGATTGGAGTTAAAATATGGTCATCGGTAGTTCGCTGCAAGCTTACTCTTCTTACGGTCCTTTTGATCGTACCACCTGCTCCATCGCATGGACTTTTACCATGAGAAGTGGCAAAGAAATGCCACTCTGCTTTTAATCCAAAATCCGCTTCATGACGACATATATTTATAAAATTTTTTTTATTTTTGTATTGTGCGGCTGCTCCATCACTGAAGTAATAAATTTTTTTAAACTCCGGATAACTGTTTTTAATGTAATCGAGAAAAATTTTTTGAAATGCAAAAAACGATACTGTATTGTGAGTAAGATAATCACTAATCACACATAAAGTTTTTGTCTTAAGTAAACCGTCTTCTTTAAAATAAATTACAAAGGGATGTAGAGTAGCTTGATTATTTGTCCAATGAAACGATTGTACTTCATCTTGTACCATGAATGCATAATTTTCTGAGAAATCAACTAATGCTATACACTCTGAATTGTCTTTTAAATTTTCTTTCAGGTTTCTCAAATACTCAGATTGTTTTTTTGAAATAAAATGATGAGGTTTTAAAGTTGTCAATTGTATTTTCAAATCATCTTTAAATTCATCGACATTCTTAACTACAGTTATTAAATTGCAGCGATCAGTAGAAATCCATTGCTTAAAATTAATTTCAGATGACAATTCACACTCATTACATATATCGGAATCAATAACATCAGTGCCTGGACATTCTTTACAGCTATATAACATACATTGTTCACTGCTATCATTACAAACTATCTTTTTCAGTAATTCTTTATAGAGAAGTTTAGTTTTACACGCCATTAACATTAACTTCATATTTTGATGGATCAAACAAACACATACTGAATGTGTACCACTTGCCCCAGCCAAAACACAGTTCTTCGGTCGAAGTGAAGCAAACGACGAGAATCCTATGGCTAAGTTTGGATGAATTTGCTTGAATTTTTCATAGGCTTCTTTCAAATTAAATAAGATTAAACGTTTTTGTTCTTTAGACTTTCCGTTATTCTTATCGCGTACAGTTACACAATCTCTTTGACCTGGCATCAATCTACTAATATCATCATCTTCGAAAAATTTTATAACAGCTTCAACAATTTCTGTTTTCAACTGACGTCCACTTTCTTTTTTTGGAGCCTTCGCTAATACTCCATATTGTGCCCTCAGTGTTTTAGCTTTTTTTACAAGATATTCACTACATTCAAATTCTGACTGTATTTTAGAAATTGTCCACTTTTTCGGTAATAAACTTAAAATTTCATATTTCTCGTCAAACGTTGTAGATGCTTTAAATTTCATTTTCAATTCATCGATTAACTCTAAATAGTCTGCATTATAACAAATATGATCATTGTCTTTTTTATTATTTTCATGTTCCACAACATCAAAAGTAGCTTCTAATTTTTTTCGTATTTTACTTGATATTTGATCTACTTTTTCATCAATTTTTCGTTTTCTTTTTGATATACTTAATTTTTGTATAGGTGGGATTGGTGACTCTTCTACGATTGAACAAATTTTATTAAGTGAATCTAAAACTTCGTACTTAGGATCAAAAGATACCCCAAGATCATCAAAATTTCGCGATAATGTATCGGTAATATCATAATTTTCATTTGTTTCGGTTTTTCGTAAATTTTCCATACAACGTGAACAAAGTGCTCGGCCTGGTATAAGGTTAAGATTCTCATTTGCTTCACAAAACTCTACAGTTATTTCCCGCAAGGACTTAAGAATAGGTTTTTTATGAGCACTTGATGGATCACAACATTTTTTTCCAAACAAAGAAAAATAATAAGTCACATATTTTTATAATGATATGTACAGATATCTGTGAAAGATACTGCTTGAATTCGTTTAGTTAATAAGTATTTCTCATGTTCATTCAGATTATTTTGATCGATCAACTCTGATGATCGTGAAAACGTTAATTTATGGCAATCTTCTTTCAACAATAAACCAATCGAACACTCCATTACTTTTTTTAAGAATTGAGAAATCACAATACACATCAACTTACTAAAACAACCAAACTGAACAAAAGAACGCTCTCTGGAACAATGACAATTGGGCTTTTATAGACAAAGAGTTAAGGTTCTTTAAAAATCCGCCACGGCCAAATGTCGCTGCTCTTCCGCTTAATTACTACCATGCAACCTAACTTGGTCGGGGAGAGCACGCGACAAGCGAAGAGTGAGTGAAACAATAGCGTTAAGCTGATGCGTGAAATTTGACACCGATAATCTAAGAAGTTTGTTTACTTTTCCATTTTGCTTACTTTTCCAATCGACGGCATCGAATCACAAAAAAATATATAAATTGGAAAGTGACAGAGATTAAGTTATTAGTAATTTAATTGATACTTATGAACTCGAATTTACTTCTCGAGTATACTTATATTGTTAATAATTAATAATATTTCTAATTTTTCATTTCAATTTACGTCTATTCTCACTTACTTTTCAATGCAATGCAGTCAAATATTGAAAATAAGCTTATCTCTATACGCATGCATGAAAATATATAACAATTCTGTTGTGAAGACAGTATTTTCATAGACAAAAAATTGAGATAAAAACTACCAGTTATTTAAAAAAAAAAAAATTGAGTTGATTTTTGCTATAAAAAAAACGGCTCGCACATGCACTAAAAATGAAAATAACAAAACAAGTGATGTAGTCGTTTAAAATTGAAGGTAAGAACAATAGATTCTGTGAGTATCAGATTTTTATCGCGCAGTCAACACGCTCGTTTCGTAACTTGAAAATTGGAATTTTTTTTAATTTCAAAACTTCGAGCAAAGTTTTCTTCTATGAAGAGTGGGCAGCTCAAGTCAACTTGTGGCTGAATTTTGACTATGATATATATACTTAATTTCCGCGGAGCATGAGTTTTTAATTCTCAACAGTTAAGACGCTAGAGTTGATTGAAATTCACGAAAAATGACTAAAAAACACTCATTTTCAGCACGCTGCTTATATTTAAAGGACTCGTCCGAGCCAATTATCTTCATTTACCCTTAAACTACTATCTTTCCCACTGTGAATTCCATCTTGATCATGCAGATAGCTTCAAACAGAAAAATTTCACAGTAAAAGTTGATAAGCCTTAAAAATATCGATTTTTAAAAGTCTTTATTTAAATAGGCGAAAACAAGCGCTTGTAAAAATCAAACTCGTGTAAATTTTGTTCTTTGGGACCCTAAAGAAGAGTTTCTCAAAGTTACACCAAAATCTAAAATGAGACGGCAACAATTTTTTTTTTTTTCAGACGATTTCATATGGAATGACTCACATGGTTCGTGGAAAGCAAGATGGTTGAACCAGATGATGTCAGATCCCTGTCCTCCAATCATCAATATCGAAAACATGCGGTTGTACTCTATCGATGCTGTGAATCACTACCCTACGTTTCGCTGTCCAAATCGATGTAACCATTTATTGACTTCAAATTATGCCTGCTCTTATGAATCCACACAAAGATTCAAGCAATGGATTATGGAATTTTGGGGTACTGGAGCATCATATGAAAAATCCATTGAAATTTTCTATAATCTCAAGTACTTAACCAAGATGCATGCTATTGATCTAGCTTGCCTAGATGAGAAATTTCTCCTCAGAGTCGCTCCAAAGCAGATAAAAGATATTTGGGATAAACTACCAGGTATATTACAGAGGAATAAATCAATCCAGGATTATCAATACTGCATGGAGCATTACCCACCTGAAGAAAAAAATAATAGTGATGTTTGTGGCATTTGGCTTTATCCAATTAAAAAAAAATTGTTATGAATGTAGAAGAAAAAAATGAATTTTAATGTAAAATTAGGTTAAGAAATAAATAATAATAAAGCGTTGATTACATTGAAAATAAATGTTTTTATTTTATATCCTTAATCATTACAATTTATGTTATTTCCTTACATTACTACTTATAGGGTTATATTCAATAATACGATCATGTAATATTAGACAGTATGCAGCGGTACTATCAGGGAACTGATTTTCCGATTCAAATTCAATTCCTATATCAACAGGTCCAGACTTGATTGATTCATTTTGCTTTGAGCAATCTATAATGTAGAGTGGTGCGTCAGTTAAAAATTTAGCTTTCGTTAATAGAGGCTCTGGATCTTTATTGTAGTATGAAACTTGAAAATTAGTAAACATATCATATATTAATGCATACTGATTTCTACTTATGTTAAGATTTAAATTTCCATAAGGATAACTCTGAGAATTAAGAAATAGCTTCACATCTCTAATATTACAATGATCGAATTTGCTCGCATCTTTTGTTACAACGTTTTTTCTTGCGGTTTGAAATCCTAAAATGACGTATCGTGGTTTTTCCAGCTGAGTAGAAGTCTTAATTGGCCAAACATGCTTGGTAGTTTTTGGTAGCAGTGGGTACTCATATAATTGCCAGGTTCGGAAACGCAAAGGGATCGCTGGATCATGAGAGATGAAGTTTAATGTTTGAATTTTCTGCTTATCAGACATGGTGATGTA
>CAJNRD030001124.1:27301263-27313223 GCA_905319865.3 Cotesia congregata
GATATTTTTGCGAATTTTTATGTTTTCGAGTACCTAAATTACGAATATATTCATGAAAATGCTGAATGTGCTCTTTTTTTTATGATTTTTACGTATCTTATATTTTGATCAATTATCAGCTTGTTAGTACTAAAATTTGTTTTTCCAGTCCTGATTAAGCTTCTGCGCAACTTTTTTGTGCATACAAACATCACTTGATCTCCACTCTCAGACTCCTTGTTCCGCAAAACAGCTGATAACTCAGTTATTTGATAATATTGAAGTACTTACACGTGAATCTGGTTAAGTTGTCATATGTTAATATTTTGATTCAATTGCTGAGTGTTCATTCTAATATATTTGTCTTGTCTTTTTAAACATGAGTTCGTCACGAATAAAGTGTAAATATAGTAGTGATTTATTTTGTTATATTTGTGGTATTTATATATTAAAAAAACAAAAACGACATATCACAGACTTTGTTAAGGAGACTTATGCTGAATATTTCGGTTTTAAAATGGACAAATTAGATGAATCATGGGTTCCGAATAAAGTTTGTATTTCCTGTGTTGAGTCTTTGCGGTTGTGGGAAAAAGGAGAACGTTCTGGATTAGACTTTGGTGTTCCTATGATCTGGATGGAGCCTAAGAATCATGTTGATGATTGTTACTTTTGCGTAGTAGATGCTAAAGGTTTTAATCGAAACCAAACGTGGAGATATTCAGACTTACAGTCTACAAAATGTCCTGTTTTACACAGTGAAACTCTCCCTCGGCCTGTTTACGTTTAAAAAAGGATTCGCATGTTCTCAGAAACAATGATGTTGCCGAATTCACAGAAATCGAAACAGCAGTCTACCAGTGGAAGTGAATGGGAGGGTGAAACATCTACGCCAAAGTTATTTTCTCAAAATGAACTCAGTGATTTGATACGGGATCTAAATTTATCAAAACAGGAATCAGAACTGTTAGCGTCAAGATTGAAAGAAAAAAATTTATTTGCACCAACAGTAACAATTACAACATACAGAACGCGAGAAAGTTAGCTATTACAATTTTTTGATGAAAATGAAGGACTGGTATATTGTACTGATATTGCGAAGCTGCTTTTAGACATGGGCTTGGAAGAATACAAACCTACTGAGTGGCGTCTTTTTTATTGACAGCTGTAAAAGAAGTTTAAATTGCGTTTTACTGCACAATGGAAATAAATTTGGATCAATTCCAATTGCCCATTCAACAAAACTCAAAGAAGGATATGAAAATGTAAAATTAGTTTTAGAAAAAATTAAATACTTGGAGCATCAATGGCCGATCTGTGTAGATTTGAAAATGGTTAATTTTTTACTTGGTCAACAAAGTGGATACACGAAATACCCTTTCTTCCTTTGTATGTGGGACAGTAGAGCAAAGCAACTTCATTGGGAACAAGATGTTTGGCCTGCAAGAAATTCTCTAACTGTCGGTAAAGCCAATGTCATAAGGGAACCGTTGGTGAACAGAGACAAAATCATACTTTCACCATTACATATTAAGTTAGGAATGATAAAGCAATTCGTTAAAGCTTTGGACGAGGAAGGGGATTGTTTTAAATACATTTGTCGAAAATTTCTGAAGCTTAGTATGGAAAAGTTGAAAGGTGGAATATTTGATGGTCCTCAAATACGGCAATTGATAAAAGACGCAGATTTTATTAAAGTTATGACTGTTCTGGAAAGTGAAGCTTGGGAAAGTTTTGTGTTGGTAATTGAAAATTTCCTAGGTAACCATAAAGCACTAAATTATGAAGAAATTGTACAAAATATGCTGACAAACTTTCAGACTCTTGGAGCAAATATGAGTATCAAGTTACACTATCTCCGCAATCATTTGGATAAATTTCCAGATAATTTAGGAAATTTTAGTGAGGAACAAGGAGAGCGGTTCCACCAGGATCTGAAAGTAATGGAAGAAAGATATCAGGGTCGATGGGACTGTTATATGATGGCAGATTACTGCTGGTCTTTAAAAAGAGATTTTCCCCGGAAAAATTATAAAAGAAAAGCTCTTAAAAGGCGTTTTATGGAAATATAACATGTTTTCCAGATTTTCCTCTCTATTTACTTCGATATATCATATTTTTATCCAAATAAAACTGACATTATAAATATATCTGTTATTTTGTTTCTCGTTTTCCGATTTTTGTAATGTAAAATAAAAATAAGTATTTAAAAAAAAACGAAAGCAAATCTTACAAAATCATTCATAATTTCATGAATTGTGAGTATAAATATATCCAAAATCAATCTTATATCTAGGGCAACAAAACCACTGTAGACCAGTGTAATTATCAAAAATTTGAATCATTAATACGATTATTATTTTGAATTTACGGAAGAAATATAAATTTATTTAAGCTATTTTTATCTGTAGAATGAAAAAAAATGACTAAATTTTGACACCTTATGAGGTGACTAAATAAAATTTTGGACCTCGTCTTAGATAGCTGAATTGGTAGAGCGTTGGGCGCGCAACTAAACTATCCGGGTTCGAGTCCCGGTCTGAACTGTCAGATATATTATTTTTTATTTTATTGTTTGTGACAGTAGCGTGAATTTTCCGTGATTTGACAGTATATTGAGCGTACAGTGTCGGTCATAATGTCGTATTTTCACTTGCGTATATTCATCTTTTCTGCACTCACAGTTGGTAAATCAACTGTCTTAAAACAGACGTTTATTACTCATTTCACTATTACTTGGAGGTGCATAACTAATTTTTGCATCGTGAAATCACCGTATATATTTGATAAATTTAGAGTAGACGTCTTTCACAATAGTATCCGATGCTGACTGACAAATCGCTCAATAAAAACGAATCTTATAACGTGAATTAACCGTGCTTTCACCGTGTCGCCGAAACCGCCAGGGTCATGTCTACCACATTATTATTATTATTATTATTATTATTATTATTAAATGTTATTAAATGCTCAGGGGGGTTGTCCCCGGAGTCCGACTCTCCGAGGGCCCAGCCTGAGCCCCATCCATTACTGCTGGACCACTCCGCACAACAAGGCGGTTAGTGATCACAGCAGGCCAAAGTTATTTCCCTAAGTAGACGGAGGGAACCTAGTATCACAGCCTTCTGCATCCTGACTGCCAAGAACTCAGCTTTTGATGAGCAAGCTGGAACTCTGGCAAGTGAGGATACAAAAGACTGTTTCATCCCTCCAAGGACGCCAACAATCAGGACGACAAGCTTGACACGGTAACCTGGGTAAAGTTTGCCAATTTCAAACAGGAGATCCTGATATATTTGTCTTTTGTGCTCTTCTTTGGCTGAAATGTTGTATTCAGCCGGGGCCGAAAACTCTATGACATAAATGTCACGAGTAGCCTTGTCGAAGAGCACAATATCAGGTTTGTTGTGATCTATCCGCCGGGTTGTTGCAAATGGCATGTTCCAATAGATTTTGCAACTGTCATTCTCAACAACCTGGGGAATATCTCCTGGCAGATATTATTATATCTGGCATTATTATTATTATTATTATTATTATTATTATTATTATCGCGAGAGGATGTGATTTTTGGAGTGCTCTAAAAATTGTTGAATTTCATGGTTAATAGTGTATTGATAAAAGAGTATTATGTATTATTATGTTTATAAAGTGATACTGAACAATTTGATATAATATTTTGGTTGATTAACTGAATCATTGTATTATTATTTCAATAGAAAGTGAAACTGAACTCGGTGAGGTTAGAGTGCTGTTGTTTTGTGTGTGTATGTGCTGGGTAACCGGTACAAATAAATAAAAAGGCCATTCGGCAGCCGAAATGGAAGTAGATTTCATTTATTTAAATTTTTATATTTTAATAAATTAAATTTATTTTCATTACAATTATTATTACAATTATGTTACATAGTTGTTATTTATTTATTCAATTTAAATGCCAAAGCAATCGCCGAATGGCAAAAATACATAATAGAAGAGTATAAAGTACATGTAAGAGTATAAACAGATCTACTAGATATTTTAACAAGTTATTAGTAATTACATATAGCTTATAATAATCAATTCTGTATTGTTTTGATATAATTTTGTGAACCTAAAAAAGTTGTGTTACACATCTCGCTAGTCATTTTTATATTTTTTGCTTCCAATAATTTCTGTGAATTATTTCCTAAAAGAAAAATGTTTAAAAAGTACTTTTGTTGAACGAACTTATGATTATTTTCTCTATAGTATTATTATTTTTTCGTTTTATTCATATCTTTTTTTATTTTTCTCGTGGTTTTTTCTTTCATCTTTTTTAATCATTTATTTTTTCTTTAATTATGTTTTTTTATTTATTTACTATATATTTGTTTATTCAATTCATGTTTTTTATCAACTTTTTTAATATTTTACTCAATTTTAATGTAAATGGTAAATGAATTATAAAGAAAAATGTTATTACCTTATCAATTCATCTTCACTTTCAGAATCGATTTCAATTTGTAAATTTGGTAATGAAGTAAAATCGTCGAGATCTGATGAAAACTCGATTTTTGCAAAACGGGGTAAGACCAATAACTTCCCGATTTTTGAAAATCTGAGATTTTTAGCGGGAAGTTAAAAAAGTTAATCAATCACTATGATTGAAAGTACATAATCAATATATAATTAAAAGTTACTTTGTTACAAAAACATAAATTTTTGACAGATGATCTACTGGACTCGTTAACATTACTCGTGCTGTTATTACTCGAATTATTAGAAACGATATCAACCATCATCGAGTGATGATGACTTTTAGCACTACCAGCAGTATCAAAAATGCTTTCACTTCCTTTTGCATTTTCACTTCTGCTGACACTGCCTACTGCTCCACTACCAGCGCCATTTCCACCAGGGCTTCTAATCACACTGTAGCTACCGTTCATGAAACCGATCGCCTGCGGTTGTCTTCTGGACAACCATTCCAACTGATGTCTCATAACAGCCTAAATTTATAAATAAATCAATGCCTTGATCTACATATTATCTATTATTTAATTGATGAAAAATAAAAATACTTACCCTGACTTTTTTACGTTCTAACTACAATTGCATTCGCAACTTCTGTAACTGTGTAGTCTGCCGGTACCTACCCCAACATGTCTTATTCGATTATTATTATTATGCTAGTACATAGTGCACGCGTTTTTTTTTTGGTCGCTTACTTTTGTGTTGGCATAGTGGTGAAATATAGACTTACAGTGTACAATAATTAACTGAACTACGTATTAAGAACTACTGCATATTCTAAATAATTAAATTCAGTTGGGCAAATTTTATCTAGTCCAGGAAAATTACGTTTTTATTGTGGTATTTTGATAGGGTTATATCTAACCTTATTTCGCAGCATAACAAATTATCCAGGTCCTGACTTACCACATCAGCACTCGCTGACATCTTATGTCCGCACTGAGAACCTTCTTTCTATTTAAAATGTCTGGTACATTATGTGCACTCTGTTTTACCAAGTTCAAGACTCTTGAAGAGATTGTTACCACAGGAGCTAAATGTAAACACTCATATCACTATTGCTGTGCAGCAGCACGATTACAGCTGGAGACGGATAAGGAGATTGAGAATGCTATTCGCACCAAATGCGTAACCTGTGAGGTCACAGACATGAATTTAATAGGTTTACTCATTAAAATGAACAACAAACTTGATGGAATGAAGAGTGCTACCCACAAAATTGACCAAATTGCCGAGGATCTTGCAACTGTTCGTACCCAGTGTGCAGAACTAAAAGCTGCTCAGTCCATTACAGATGCCAAGCTTGCTGGTCTTCATGACCGCCTCACTGATGTTGAAGCAAGAACCCATGAAGCACGAACGCAACTATCATCAGCTGATGAACTTGTGCTGCTACGCGCAGCATGCGACCAGATGGCTAATCAGTTAATCATGAATGGATTGCCGGAAAATGAGAATGAGAACACTAAAACTCTAGTAAGCTCTACTCTCAATGCACTAGGAGTTCAGCATAGTAACTCTGAAATTGTCTTTGCGCGAAGAATTGGAAGAGCTCAGCTATCGAGTGGTCCTGTACGCCAAGGCAATATGTCAGACGGGTCACGTTCGATTGTTGTTGGACTGAAGACACCTGACATCTGTTCAGCGGTCATTGATGCTGTTACGGTTAGAAATTTTGGTAAATTTAATAAGTAATAAAAAAAATATTTCTACAGGAAGACAACTGGACTAGAAGGATCAGGATATAATGAAATAAAAGAAGAAGAGGACATGATATCGATTGAGGAGTGCCAATGAAGGAATGGACATCGAACGAAGCAACATTTATGTGACTAACAAGTATAGGAGAAAAGAACACACAGACGCTTCACTCCAAACCTAGGGGTGCGTCTCGTCGCCAGGTATTCACATGCGTGAGAATCAGGACTCCAGGAGAAGAAGAAGCGTAAACACCGAGTTTATACCCTTATAAGGATTAACCAATGAATATCCGTCACTCAATGTGTATTAACCGTGTTTATGTCCAGCAGACCTATTGTGTTAAAGGTCTCTCATATACAAGACGAATACAATAACAGAATTCTCAAGGTTCGTAGGGGAAGCACTTCTACACTAATCCAAAGCGTGTAACCTGGAGAACGCACAACTATCAAACCTATACCTTGTAATAATAAGAAAGAACCCTGCCGCTAAGTATTCTCAGACATAGGATCAGGATCACATGAAAATAAAGAATAGACATTTAGAAACACCATAGGGAATGACCAATCAATATTTGTCAGTTCAGGTGAGCATATCCAACAGACCTATAGTGTTAAAAGCCTTACACCTACGAAGACCAACACAGTCGCAGAATTCTAAGAAATCGAGGGATGGTGATCACCACCTTAGTCCAAAGGTATGTAAATTGGGGATCGCGCCACCGCCTAGTTCATCCCTTCGCATTAGTATAAAAAAGCAAGCGCCACGGACTACAGTGCAGTCAGCAGTCGGCAGTCAGCAGTCCGTCAGTCGTCAGTCGTCGATCAGTCAGTCCGACCGGGACATCTAAACTACGAGGAACGCAGTATCTTCAGAACACTTTTAATTAACGGGGAACCTCTGTCGGTCAATACAGTCACCGGTCAGGAGTATTTCTGAATATTTAACCAACGAGAAACTTCTTTTCAAACCGCATAATTATTTTTAATAAATTCGAGAAAACTCTCTTCAATTCAGTTCGGATCAAATTAGTACATCCGAAGTTTTTCTAAAATAAATTTAAATTCAAAAACGGTATTCAAATAAAATGGAGCTCCATCACCGTTCAACCCAAGCATTGAGGTTGACAATCGACTTAATAAACTCCAGAAAGCCATCCACGTTCAACATCTTTATCAACGTCGAGTTAGCTGCGCCAACAACTTCAAGGTCAACTTAAAATTCAACTTAAAGCAACAGTTCATCAATTCTAACCGTAACGACCCAATAGAGACGTGTTCCGTAACAACATCCAGAGTGTATCAATATTTAATAAAACACCTGTTACTACATTTAAACCGTAAGTAATTTGTTATTTAATTTCTTTAATATTTCATTCCTCTTCTTTTCCTTTTTCTAACCGGTTCTGATGGTCATCCCTTTAGTGTTAATTAATCAATAAGTTTCAAATCAAAGAGATCTGTCAACAAGTGTGACTGCCACTCCCAGGGTAAAGGCATTCAGTTGTCTGACCGTACAAACAAGCAGTCGAAGAAATTTATGGCGTCCCAGGACGTAACAATGCCAAGAAGAACAAATCAAACATCACTGCCAAGCAAGTAAATGCTTCATTCACGGACACTAAACTCTTTATTAACCGGCGCTAGCCGGCGCAACTGCATCAGCTCAGGGATAAAGTCCTAAAGGCTTTCCCTCGGGTTGATCGTAAGCACGTGTGGATCGCAAACTCAGCGGTTTATATCCGGAAATCGCAAGCAGATCGGCCGATTCGGGTATTACCTTCCACTGATTTGCAGCAACTCCCATTATAATTACCTAGGTCTCTTACTCCAATTGCCAATACAAGAACACACTTAGATATATTAAATATATGCTCTCTTAATGCTCAATCGCTTATGGCTCACTTATGCGAATTCAGAGAATACTTCAGACTGAATCCATATCACGTCATTGGCGTGGTCGAAACCTGGCTAACCAGCCCAATTGGAGATCATCAAATTGAACTACCTGGATACTCTCTCCTCAGAGTTGATCGTCATAATAAACGTGGTGGAGGTGTCGCACTCTACTTCAAGAAAGAACTCTGTGCACAGCTAATCAGCTCATCTGTGGGTGCTGGAGACACTATACTTCCTGAGTACCTTATCGCTGAGGTCTGGGGCCCTTCACAATATAAAGTCCTAGTTGCCGTAGTTTATCGTTTTTAAGTTTAAATGTAAAAATTATATTAAATATAATTTTAAAATTTTTTTTGTTCAAACAATCACGATCAAACGACGAACAATCGAATTAGCAAAAAAAAGTTGCAAAAAATTGAGTTTCCCCCGCCAACTTGAGGTAGCCTTCGACTTCGACTTACTTGGTGGCATTCGACGCAGTTTTTTTAGTATAAAAAATAATCCGAAAAGAAATGTAGGAGTTATGTGGAAAAAAACACTTGTTTCCAAATTTTTCGTAGATATTTCTCGAACCAACCAACCGATTATCACGCTCTGTATGGCCATCAACGTAGTTTTTTGAGCTCAAATAGTTATTTAATTACATGAAAAATGATGGAGTTATGTAAAAAAAAACCTTTTTTTCCAAATTTTTCGCCATCGATTTCTCTCGAACCGATAAACCGATTTTAAAGTTCTTCAAATTGTAATAAAAATCTATGTTTGGTCAAGCTCTTTCGAATGGAACTAACCGCGATGGGATCGGTCAAGCCGATAAAATAACTTTTTAAATTAATGACTACTGAAAAAAAATGTCATGAATAAGTCACACAGTACACAATGATATGAACAACGATAGTTGATTATGACGGTAATGATAGTAAAAAAAAAAAAACAAATACACAGTCTTACAGTACAGTGAAGAAAATGTGTAAGAATAATTTTAGAAAAAAAAAAATTAGGAAAACGGTCGACTCTGAAGACCATCCTGCAACTTCCCGCCAATTCTATACCTACTAAACGTTTGAAATTGCACTTATGCCGTTTCTGAGCTCTTCGAGTTCAAAAATACAAATTGTGTATTATTTTGAATTCTCCGACTTCAATGAAATAGCTTTGGTATGCTTTTAAGCTCTTCGAGCTCAAATGTCTGATAGAAGTTTGACAAAACACTATATTTTAAATTTTCAAACCACAATAACTTTTGAATGAATGAACCGATTTTTACGTGGGTAGCAACAATTAACGCAGTTTTATAAGCCTCATAAAGAATCTTTAAGTTCAATTTTATCGAACAAAGAATTTCGGAGTAATTCCGAAATAACAATTTTTTTGGTTTTATTTCGTCAACGATAACTCAGGAACAAATCAATCGATTTTGACCGGGCTGACGGTGATCGACGTGGTTTTTTTATGTTAAGAGCTGATTAGTTTTTGGAATTGATCGATATTATAGCCATTTAAAAGTCATTCCAAAAACGACACTTTTGAAAAAATTTTTTATCGTAGTTTTTTTGAGATTTCTCAAAATCTACTGGACCAAATCGATCCAAATTGTATTCGAAATCTAAGTTCAGTCAAGCCCTTTTAAATGACACCAACCGCGATTAAATCGGTCCAGTCGTTCAAAAGTTATGAGAGGTTTACATACATCCATACACACACACAAACACACACACACACGCACTCATACATACATGCATACCCGGGTAAAAAAGATTATATGTAATTATATGTAATTATATATAATTATATATGATTATTAAAATGCTGCATCTAATAATATATTATTATATATAATCATATATAAATATATGCAATTATATATAATTATATGTAATTATATATGATAAATTAATGACTAAGATTCAAATTTTAACCTGTCAGTAAGGTCGATAAACTAGGGTAGGACAATTGTACTAACCTATAGTCAGTATACTAGAAACTATACGCTAGTCTGTATTGATTTATGAATACGGTTTTTTCATACTGTCTCAAACATAACCTGTAAATTGCTGTTAATCTTTTGTGCGATCAAGTGTATTGAAGGATTGTTGTTATTACATATGCTAAATAAATAAATAATTATTATAGTTTATGAAGGCTATTTTGATTTGGTGTTATTTGAAAAGCTAATTGTTTTATTTTATTTATCTTACTAATTAATTTATTGCTAAAGAACAAGTAAAATTTTTGAAAACATTGAAAGAAACACTGAAACCAAATAAATTTGTCATTATTTGTGATTTTGCAGAGAATTACGCGTTCGTAGTACAAAATGCAGCATCTGGTTTTCACTGGAATAATAACCAGGCAACAGTTTTTCCGGTGGTTATTTATTACAAAGTAAATGATGAACTTGAACACAAAAGTTTAGTAATTATTTCAGACTGTAATAATCACGATGCCGTTGCTGTTCATGTTTTCATCAAACTAATAACTGATTATGTAAAAAATCTTCCTGAACCCTGTAACAAGATTTATTATTTTTCTGATGGGGCTCCTGAACAGTTCAAAAACTTTAAAAATTTTTTTAATTTATATTATCATGATGATTTTGATATTCCTGCTGAATGGCATTTTTCTGCGACTGCCCGTGGCAAAGGTCCGTGTGATATAATTGGTGGCATCATCAAACGACATGCAGCAAGAGCAAGTCTCCAACTTGCAGTTGATAAACAAATTAGAGTCAGAATTTCTTAAGCGGGCCACTAAAAATCGACTATTCGATTTTGATATATCTATAAGCATATTTTGGTAGCTTTATAGGTTGAAAGTAATACCCTAAAATTATTTTTGAAAATTTCAATTTTTCAAAAACTTCCCGGGAAAAAAAGTTTAGATCTGCTCTGATCAAATCAGATCTGGGCAGATCTGCATTTTGGCCAGATCTGTCCAGATCAAATTTGATCTGATTAGATCAAATCTGATCTGTTCAGATCTGGTTCGATTGCAACAGAATCAATTTATGAAAAAGTTTATAAAATCAAAATAATAGTAAAATTTATTTTATTTCTACTTGGAAATTATAAATTATATATTTTATATCAATTTTCCGTGATTTAAAGTCGGATTATCGTTGAAAAACAATTGGCGATGTTGGAGATTCGAACCGGGATCCTCTTGCATGTCAGTCCCCGAGCGTACCATTCAGCTACTAGAAGTAACTGACTGAGCTACTCTTCAGATAATAATGTAGGCGCTATATTATCTTTTCGTAAAATTTTGAGGACGGTGTACAAAATATGATTACTTAATGTATTTTAACCCGCTTATACCGAATATCGCAGTCATTTTTGAAAAATCCCGGGCCATCTATTGTTTATAGCCATTTGTTTAAACAATTATTTGAGAAATAATTTTTTTCGAGACCGGATATTTTTTTCAATATTTTAGACAATTTTAAGATGAAAATTACTCTCATAGTTTCTGAGTTATAAATGTTTGAAAATTGAAAATTCTTGATCTTCAACAATTTTGATGATTAATTACAAGTAAATAAATTACTTAACACCAGGTTTCATGCACGTGATTGTAAAGAAAAATATCTAAAGTTTCTATTAAAACAATAACATCCGGTTATAATGTGTATTAAATAAAAAAAAACGTGATCAAAGTTAGTGCATTTGTAAGAGCTATTTATTAGAACATAAAATATGAAAAGTCGTACCTAAGTAGATCTGCTCTGATCAGAGCAGATCTAATTAGATCTATCCATATCACCTTTATGATTACATATATTCATTAAGCTTGATCTGACTTGATCTAACTTGATCTGATCATATCTAAACTTTTTTCCCGCGAAATAATCAGATTAAACTAGATCTACATAGATCAAGTCAGATCTAT
>CAJNRD030001124.1:27332641-27342876 GCA_905319865.3 Cotesia congregata
TTCAAGGCGCACGGAGATCACCAAAGTTAAGCCGCATTGAGTAGGGTTAGTAGTTGGATGGGTGACCGCTGGTGTTATAGCAGTAAAATTATATACTGACATTTTTTTTTGCATTTTAATTATTTTTAGAGAATTGCGTAGGACCATATTAAATACTCTATTCATAAAATTAACCCAATAATTAATTTGATGTAATAAATCTATAATTAAATATTGTTATATATAATTATATATAGTTATATATAATCATACATGGTTATATATGGAATTGTATATGAGGTCATATATAATCATATATGACTATATATGGAGCAATATACTGCTATGCAAGATTGTACATAGTCCCATATATAATTATATATGCTTATATATAATTAACATACATTAAAATTTTTTCTTTGAAAAAAAAATTTTTTTTGGTAATCACAAAAATTGTAAAATGATGTTTATAATTACGTTTACATAATTCTGAAATACAAAATTTGTCAAATTTCCTATGATATGTTTTGTCTGCTCTGCTACTACGTAGTAGTAAAATCATTATTTATTTTATTATTTAAATAAGTGTTATATTATGATGAAATTCGGTAAGATAAATAAATTATTAATTATGACTATCCAAATATATTATAAATCAATTTTTATATTATATTTATGATAAACTCATATGATACGTTAAGTAGATCATAGAATCATTATTGTCTAAGACAGTAGCACAGCAGACAGAAACTTCAAGACGCACGAATATCACCAAAGTTAAGCAGCATTGAGTAGGGTTAATAGTTGGATGGGTGACCGCTGGTGTTATAGCCATAAAATTAGATCTAGATATTTTTTTTGCATTTTGATCAGTTACACAGAATTGCGTAGGACCATATTAAATACTCTATCCATAAAATTAACCCAATAATTAATTAGATGTAATAAATCTATAATTAAATATTGTTATATATAGTTATATATAATTATACATAATTACATATAATTAGATATGATTATATTTGGCCATTTTTCATATATAATCATATATAACCAATTTATATATAAATATATATAATTATATATAAATATTTTTTCTCGGGGTGAGCAAGATTTTAAGATTAATAAAAAGATAATGAATGTAAAATTAATTTTTTTGCCCTTGTGACACTTCATAAAATTTAAATATGTCATTATTTGCCTCCTATCCCTCAAAAGTTAAACTTATGGAGCGATAATAATAAAAAATATTGTATGTCATTCGGCCGTTTAGTGGCAATTTTGACAACGACTTTTTTTCGATATTCGCTTTAATGTTTGTGACGCGAATGTTCGAAAACGAGCGTAAATTTCCGTCCTCGGCTACGCCTCGGACGTTAAAATTGCGCCTGTTTTGGACCTTCCCGCCACAAACCTTAAGCTCATATCGAAATATCGTCGCTGTCAGAAAACCGCCACTTCACGGCCTTATGACATAAATATCTATTTAGTTTTAAATTGAATTTACACATAATTTACGCAATTTTCTACCGAAAACGATTTTATATTCTTAAAGTAGAGTCTTTGACCTTTACAAAACTCTAAGACAAAGTATGATTATCTCTACAAAAAGACTAGTGACAGCCATTTAAAAATGACTAAATTTCGAAATTTAAAGAAATAGTTGGTAATTGGGTCATTCATTCCATGTCAAATTGACAAATAGTTGGAATCGATCTCTTTCGATTTGGACAAATTTTTATCAGAAGTTTTCGTTTATCATAAAACGAAGTTCTGCCAACATTAGAATTGTATCTAATTAGACAAAATTGTATAAAATTTTATGTGATTTGCCTTCACAACTTTATAAAATTTTATGAAATTGTATAAAATTATATATATGGGTCATTCCACCAAATAAGAACATTTTTACGGGGCGACCCTCGCGGATTATGTTCAAAATTTATGGAGGTGTTCTCTATAATAGGAAATAAATTCCCTACAAGTTTTCAGCCCTTAATATGCAGTGGTTCTGGAGTTATGACTTTTTGAAATTTTGAAAAAAATTTTTTCAACTTTTTCATCAATTTTTCTGATGAGGAAAACTTTTTTTATTAAAATCCACGAAAAATCTTATCTTGTGGGAAAAATTCTCAGCTTTTGAATGAAAATATCCATTTTATCATAAATACATCAGAAGACCCTTTAAAATCCAATTAAAGTGGAAAAATTGATTTTTCTCGGTGTGCGGGGCAAGGTACATTCAATTTGACTTCTTTTTCTGAAAGAGTTTTTTACACGAAATTTATGGTTTTTACGATGTGCATATTTTTTGTTCAATTACAATTAAATTATACGTTATATCCGCTAAGTGTTATACGATTATTCGGGATAGTAAAATAATTTTCTGTTGAATATTTAAAATTTCAGATTGCTCGTTAAAAAATTAAGTTTATACGATGCAGATGGCACTCACAACTACGATTCCATTTTTTTATTTAGGATGTAACTTTCCAAAATTTGGGAGAAATACTGATTGGATTATGGAAACTCAACCATTTATAAAAATTCATTGAATAAATTGGTTTGTAATAATGCAACGGAATCGTGCTTCTTCAGAAGTTGTAATAGATGTCCAAACAATGAAGAAATCATTAATTACTTTCATGCATCGTTTAAAGAATCTGATGTAAATAAAATCGGATTTGAAATGTGGACATCAACCGATCGATGTACCGTTGTAAACGTTATTTCAGATTCCGATGACTTTATTGATACCTTAGCGACGCAACTTGAGAAACTTTTAAAACATGATTTTATGCGAAATTATTAAGCTGTCCAAGGCTATCATTGGAATTATGACCAAGCTACTATATTTCCAATGGCGGTTTACTAAAACGAAAATGAAACTATTAAGCATTTTAGCTTAGTTGATATCTCAGATTGCTTTAAACATGACATAGTTTTGATTTATTTATTTCAAGAACAATTGATTTCTTTTTTAAGAGCAAAATTTGCTGTTATTGAAAGGATTTTTTACTTCTCAGATGGAGCACCTCAGCACCCCCACGGAAAAAGTATATATTCTAGTATATATTCTGGAATATATTCTGAAATATATTCTAAAATATATTCGAGAATATATTCTAAATATATTCCGGATATACCCCTTTTTGCCCAAGGAATATATTTCAAAATTATATATACCTGAATATATTCAGTATATATACGATGGATCAGACTATAGATCTGACAACAGACCAGACTATAGACCAGAGAAAAATTTTGAGTAAAACGGAATACAAGTGAGTGCATGCCCATATATTCCGGAATATATTCCTCGGGCAAAACGGGGTATATTCGGAATATATTCTCAGATATATTCTGGAATATATTTCAGAATATATTCCAGAATATATACTTTTTCCGTGGGGGCAATTTAAAAATAAAAAACATTTACTAATTTATATTCATTATGCTGACTTTAGAATCATCGCTGAGTGGCATTTTTTTGCGACTGCTCATGGCGAAGAACCATGCGACGGGCTAGCAGGTTCAGCAAAATGACATTCTGCTAGAGCTTTATTACAAATGGAAAATAAAAAACATATGCTGACACCACAAGATTTGCATTCCTGGGCAATCAAGAATTTTACAGGCGTTGATTTTATTTTAATTGGATTTTAAAGGGTCATCTGATGAGTTTATGATAAAATGGATATTTTCATTCAAAAGCTGAGAATTTTTCCCACAAGATAAGATTTTTTGTGGATTTTAATAAAAAAGTTTTCCTCATATATTCTTATAGCGGTGACGTAATTGCCATCTGGAGTTAAAAAATTTAACTACTCAAACCAGGTTTTGGAAATAGGCCTTTTTACACGGTGCCATTTACTAATAGAGAACAACTCCATAAATTTTAAACACAATCCGCGAGGGTCGCCCCGTAAAAATGTTCTTATTTGGTGGAATGACCCATATATACTTCTATATAATTATATATGAATCATATATGATTCTATAAAGTTTTTTTTACTCGGTCATGCCTTTATATGAGTATATCAGACTACTTATGTACTGATAAGGGTATGAGTATATCAGACTATATGAACCCATATCAAGTTATGTCAACCCTGATCAAGGATTTTTTTTTCAAGTTTATCAAAGTACACTTCTCACAAAAATTAAGGAAGCAAGGAAAAAATCCAAATTTTTGGGGGATTTTCAACAGGCTGTAACTTATACATAAAAGGTCGTACTGCAAAAAAAAGCAAATTGTAGCTCTAAGTGTGTAGTTTTTGGATCTGAGTTTGAAAATTTTTTTTTTTAATTTTTTTTCGAGTAATCTTAAGAAAACCACCGAAAAAAAAAATTTCTAAATTTTTTTGTTTTTATTTTTAATCTACGGACCTCGGAAACAATTTTTTTGACTTTACCTTCATATGGGCTGGATAACTTGTTTATTCAGCTTTAATTTGATTTCTTAAGAATTTCAATAAGAGCATTTCTCGCTGAGATATCGGTGTATGAATGGAAAAAGATCATTTTGTTTTTGATTACCAATATCTCAGCAACCAATGATCGCACAGAAATTTCAAGGTTGGTTTTAAAAACTTTAATAAATTCTCTACAAGAATTGGCTATTGATTTTTGAAAAAAAATTTTATTTCAATCATTACATGAATTTGAAAAAGCAACCAAAAATGGCTTTTTGGAAAATCAAGCGCCCAATCAAAAATATTGCGGAAACCACTAATGTTAAGTGTGCCTTTTACTGTTCAATATACCCACAAAAACCCTACGAAGTTTCAATTTAATTCAGCCAACCGTTTTTTTTCCCACTTGATTGAATTTTTGAAAAAATTAAAGGAACAAGAATTCGCCCTGAAAAGGTCATAATTTTTATTGAAATGAAAAAAAATTTTTTTTTCATTTTTGTTTTAAATCTGTATTAGTGACTTTGTAAACTTGCAAAAGAGAAAAAAATAAAAAAAAAGAGAATTTTTCAAAAAGTTTTTCAAAAATTTGTTAATTTTTTTTTGAAGACACCCTTCAGGTTCTAGGTCAAAAAATCCCAGAAAATATATCCCAAGAAAAAAAAATCCATACAAAAATAACCCAATCAAAATAATCTCAAGACAAATATATCCCCCACACATCAATTTCCCTTGATGAAATATCCCACAACATAAATATCCTAAACATCTCAATATCATAAGATTATTAAAGTAACTTAATATTTCTTAAAGATTATTAAAATACTACACTTATCATGGGTGTTGTGTGTTTTTATTCGATATTAGACCGTTTATTTGATTTTAGATATTTTTGTTGAAGGGATAATTCTGCCATGGGAGATTTTTGTTTTGGAATACTTTGTCATGGGATATCTTTTCGATGTGATATATTTACTGGGATATTGTTTACTGGGATATTATTTACTAGGATTTCATGACCAGACATCCTTCAAATTGTATTAATAACATAGCGGATTGTTATTAGAAAAGCAGATTATGCATAGTAAAGTGGTTACGCGCAACAAGTACCGGTAGCCACGAGGTCTGAGACCCAGAACTGTAAAAAGCGATGATTTTAGTGAAACAGCCACGATTAATCTCAAACAAATTTAAACAAAACAACATGGCGGATTAAAGTTGATTAGTTAAATAACGCTCACAAGTGGAGGTTATCAACACAACAAATATAAAAATTCAATAATGGTGACGCGTATAGACTCAAAGCGTTGAAACAATAATGATAATAGTAAAGCGTCTTTTTTTTGGTCAGTTTCTTAAAAAGATTGACTGCGCATGTCCGTGGAACGAAGCAGCCAATCAGATAATTCGTTCTATCGATGTCGAAACCGATAGCCAATAGTAAAACTCGTTACAACTGGTGTTCTCGTGACGTCAGAGTAACTGGGTTTTCACAAGCGTCAGAAAATTTAAACGTTGAATTTTTCTGATTGGCTAAGAATAACGGGAACGAGCGGTTGTCAGGTGCGGCTCATGGCTTTTTTGGAGCACACCAGCGGCGTGTGATAAGCGAGTGGTCATGTTCGATGAACACAGCGTAAAACCAATAAACTTCCCAATTTTTGAAAATTTTCAAGTTTCTTAGCGGAAAGTTAAGTATATTATCTCTAATTAATCACCATTTACTACTGATTACAGGATAACAGGCTACAAAGCGGTGACCATATCCTTCAAATAGGAGATGTTAATTTACGAGGGATGGGAAGTGAGCAAGTTGCAACCGTATTACGACAATCAGGGACACACGTCCGGCTAGTAGTTGCTCGACCTATTGAGCCTACCTCTCCAGATTATCAGGTTTTTAAATATTTTGTATTCATGAAAGATTATTTCGGAACTTTTCAGTCAATAGAAGTCATGAAAACTAGTTAAAAAAGTTAGGAAAACGGTTGACCCTAAAGACCATTCCTGCAACTTCCCGCTAATTTCATACTTAAGCGCTCAAAATTTAACTTATTACGTTTCTGAGCTCTTCGAGCTGAAAAATATATTTTTCGCACTATTTTGAGCTTTCCGAGTTCAAAAGTCTGATTAAAGTTTAATCAAACACGATTTTATGAATTTTCAAACCCTAACAACTTTTGAATGAATAAACCCATTTTCGCGCGGTTAGTGGCATTCAACGCAGTTTGTTTAGCCTCACAAATAATCTCTAAGATTAGATTGAAAAACACTATGAAGGACAACTCAAATTTTCGATTTTTTCCAATAAAAAAATTGTTGGTCCCATTGACCGAGTAATTGACGAGAATTTATATTCTCTATTAGAAGAAAAATCCATCCTTCACAGTGCGGCTCTCATTTTGAGGCAAAAAATTTTTGAGATTGAAAAACAAGCACTACCAGAAGAAATAAAGACGGAAGATTTGTTGAAAGGAGAATGCAACATCCCGGAAACCGTGAAAGATTTTTATCTTACAGTTTTAGCTGGTTCCCACAGTAAACGAAGAAAAAGTTTCGATAGTTATAGACTAAGTAACTCACTAGCTGCTGACTTGGTTTATAATGTATCGAAAGGTAAAATGAAGACCAATAAACACATAACCTTAGGGATGACCTTGAAAAGTTTAATCAGCAGTCGAAAAATTGTAGAAATTATCAATCGATATGGCCACTGCTGCAGTTATTACGTCGTTGAAGAGCTTGAAACTGAAGCTACGTTTTCATCTTCTACTCGATCTGAATTATGTCCTGATGGTATTAAAAAATCGAGTGGATTGAATACAGGTGTAGCATTTGACAATTTTGACCGCTTCGTAGATACTGCTTCTGGTAAAGACACATTACACGACACGGTGGGAATTATTTATCAGGATATCGTTGATAATTCTACAGCTGTGCATAGAAACACAGCAGATGATACTGAAGAAAGTATGATTATTATCGATCTTGAAGATGATGCTGATGGTGTTATTGACCACGAAGATGGAGCTTATAATTAAATATTTTTGTTTTGAACGCAGAGCTGAAAACACGTGGTTTCTTAATAGCCAATCACAGCGCGAGGAGCTCGGGCCCCGGCAGCTGCCAGCATGCCTCGACTAGCTATCTTTGTCGCACTTACGGGAGCGCGTAAGACTTTTTATTGCGCTTATTTACAAATTTTATTAACGTCTGGTAATTGTTTATAACCCGCAAAAACGTCTGGCTATTTGCAGGTATTATTGAAATTACTTAATAAATACGTGATATAAATTTCAGATTGCCTAAAGAATATTTTTTGGTAATTTAAAAAAAATAACTTTAAGGTCGTCTGGCAATACTAAATAACTGACAAAAACGTCTGGGATTTTTGTTTTTCTATTCTAGAAATAGTAATTTGAAAGACAAAAAAAAATTCAAAATGCCAAAAAATATATTTTTTTGAATTTTTTTTTTGCAAATGTTATATGCTGCGCAGTAGCAAAATAACCGCTAATTCGCTAAAAGACTTTCAGGACCGGATTCGCCAATTGACAAAGTTGTAATTTTTTGCAATTTCAGCTTGCCTAAAGAACCTTCTCAAAATTCGTCATGAGCTCTCCGACTATTATAAACAGTCTGTAAACTTACTAGAGTTTATTGTAATATGAATGTTAAGTTATATAAGATGTCACTCAAAATAATTTATTAAAAAGTGTACTATTTAAAAAAATGTCACTATTTTATTAAGAAAATTAAAAAAATAACTTTTTTGTTATACTCGCTCCAGAAGTTCAACTTCTGAGCACTGGGTGGCGTCCGTAAAGGGACTCTTTTCTAAAGACTCTACCATACCGTCTTTTTTTCAAGGCCTAGGCCGTGAAGTTTTACCCCCTCCTTTTTTTTACGAACTTTTCATGTACACTCAGACAAAATTGAGAGACATTGTAAAAAAAAAAGTCACATTCTAGCGTACTGACTGATAATTTTTAGTCTTAGTTACTATTGAGTGGCGCTTATTATTTGTCTGTTGGCAGTTTATTACGAAGCGGACCTACTGTTAATAAAATAACAACAACGCCATAAATAAATACTAATAAAAAATTATTTACATTTTCTGGACGTGAGTAAGATTTTAAGATTAATAAAAAGATAATTAATATAAAATTAATTTTTTTTGGCTTTGTGAAACTTCCTAAAATTTAAATATGTCATTATTTGCCTCCTATCCCTCAAAAGTTAAACTTATGGAGCGATAATAATAAAAAATATTGTATGTCATTCGGCCGTTTAGTGGCGATTTTGACAACGACTTTTTTTCGATATTCGCTTTAATGTTTGTGACGCGAATGTTTGAAAACGAGCGTAAATTTCCATCCTCGGCTACGCCTCGGACGTTAAAATTACGCCCGTTTCGAACCTTCCCGCCACAAACCTTAAGCTCATATCGAAATATCGTCGCTGTCAGAAAACCGCCACTTCACGGCTATATGACATAAATATCTATTAAGTATTTATAATGTTAATAAAATTAAATCTCCTTCTTAGACTTGAAAACTACAAATGACTGAATAGATTAAAAAAAAATTTGTTTAATTATTATTATTATTTCTTCAAGAACAATATAATACAAATATTAAGTCATATAAAATGTAACTAAAAATAATTCAGTAAAAAGTGTACTATTTAAAAAAAAGTCACTATTTTTTTTTTAGATTTAAAAAAAAAATTCTTAAGCTTTTATAATTTAAATAAAATAACAAATAAATCTTCTTTTTAGTAAATTTGTAATTTGTAAATTTCATTCTTTATCATCCTTTTTCATTCCTTAATGACTCTATCATTAAACTTATTCCATTAATAAATAATTAAAATAATTAAAAAAAAAGAAAATATTGAACGCAAAATAGCGAAAAGTTCCATTTGCTTGTTCATGTTCAAGGTACGATATATATTATATGAAATCTGATTTATATATGTGCCTGATAATTTGTTTATACAATATGAGAATTTAAAAAATCTGAGAATTCAAAAAAAGTCAATTTAAATAAATTACTTTTTTTTTTATTTCAGCATCACGTTTAAATTCGAAGTTTTAGATAGATAAATGTATAATGATTGAAATTTTTTTTCAATCGCTATATTTTTTTCAATTGCTATATTTTTTTTCTTTTGAATTTGAATTTTTGTTATTATTTTCTATTCAAGTCCGATCTGGCTGTCCGGTGTCGCGCGGGTGACCAATCAGAAAGTCACGCAGTTTATTGAAATCTAAATGCGCGCTAAGCTACTGAGTCCCAAAGACATGCGCAATAGGCTCCTTCAACGCTCTGTCTCTTGTCATGATTTTTGAAGTTATACTTCTTTTGGCGCGTTAGGCAAAAATGATGAAGGTAAATTTTTACGATGCGCACGCGCACACCGTCACGAAAAACCAACATGATGAAGTTAGCTATAGTCAAAATTTTAGTTTTTCAAAAAAAGGTACCAACAAAGTAAAAGTAAGGACATCTACGTATAGTATGTTTGCATGAGAACTGACAACTGTATTAACAATATTTATTTATTTAAGTGTTTCTGAACCTACCACAAGTGTTTTGTATCACCCGGGAAAAAATGATCAGACCTGATCAGACATGATCAGGCATGAGTCTTCAGGTCTGATCAGACCTGAAAAATGACCGGGTCTGATCAGACCTGATCAGGCCTGATCATGCATGAACAGGCATGAGCGTTCAGGTCTGATCAGGCCTGACCAGACCGGGTTTGAAAAAAAAAAATTGTCAATGACAGGAATCGAACCGTGGACCTCTTGCATGTGAACCTGACTTTCTACTCGTT
>CAJNRD030001124.1:27344329-27356771 GCA_905319865.3 Cotesia congregata
CAGACATGGACAGACATGGACAGGTCTGATCAGGTCTGAGCGTATTTAACGTTTCAGACACGATCAGGCATAAACAGGTCTGATCAGGCCTGGGCATATTTAATGCTTCAGACATGACCAGGCATGACCAGGCATGACCAGACATGGACAGGCCTGATCAGGTCTGATCAGGTCTGAGCGTATTTAACGTTTCAGACATGATCAGGCATGAACAGGTCTGATCAGGCTTGATCAGGTCTAAATTCAGGCCTGATCATACATGAACAAGCCTGATCAGGTCCAATTTCAGGCCTGATCAGATATGAACAGGTCTGATCAGATCTGATCATTTTTTCCCGGGCAGTCCGAATAAAATATATACAAATATACATAAATATATATTTTCTCAAATAATATTATAATATATTATAAAATAATATTGCAATAATTTACTGCGATTATAAGTGATAATAATTGTTTTTATATATTACTTTGAGTAATTACTTTAAGTGATAAAAATAGTTTTTACATATTCTTTTGAATACGTTTATAGAATTTGGGGTTAGTTGACGGTATATATTATTTATTTACGTCATAAACTAAAAGAAATTTTCACATTCTTATTTAATGTCTGATGTTTATAAATAAATTAATAAATTAATAATAGATACAAATAATAATAATATTTATTTCCGAAAAAATTAAATTATTCTAAATATTAAATTTAATTAAATGTTTCTTTCTTTAAGTAATCTTAAAATTTTTAATAATAAAATTTATCGTCAGATTGTCCCATACACAGTATAACATGACGATAGTATCAAAATAAATTTTAATTAATATTTGGAACACACTAATAAACTTAAACGAATAATCAAATTAATTACAGCAAAAAATAATTAAAAATAAAAAAAATAATTTAAAATAAATTTTTAGACAGGTAAAATTTTTAAAAAGATTTTTATCTTGTTACACCAAAGAAGTATAACTTCTAACACGTGTACATAAGTACACACACACTTTTTTTTTTTTATTTATTATTAGTGAAATTTCTATCCACTTTATTAAGGTGATCTTAGCTTCTAATATTTTATTTATTATTAATTATTTTACGTAATTCGATTCATAATAATTCTTAGTAATTGTCTTAATAGTTGGATAGCTTCTTTTTTAATTTTATTTAGTTAACTTTGTTTTGGTTATTAAGTTTAGATTGTTACTTTCTGGTTGCACGGTCATAGTAACCTCGCGGAAATAGATTCTAAATATTTGTTGGCTTCAGCTGTCTGAATATAATAATAGAATAATTGATATTAAAATTGAGTGTTAAGTTTGTCATCATAATTATTAAACAATTTTATGCTATTTAGATGACACATTCGCTAATTAATTTTTGCTGAAGTTAATTAATGTTAATTATTCATTCATAACCTCGCGGCCCCTAACTATTCGTCTAATATTGCTTGTTAGGTTAACTCAATCGCTGGAATTCCTTAATCTTGTGTAAATATTGTTAATAAAAAAAAAAAAAAAAAACTAATTATTTAGTCCGCTAAAATTTAACTGATTTTACTACTACCACACTTGAAATTAACCAGAGATCCATATATTTCCGTATCCTTGATTTGAACCATATATTTTTTTAGAATTTCGTATTTATTAATTAATTAATTTTTTTTTTTCAGCAACTTTAGTCTGCCTCTTGCGACTGTAGTCTGCCTCTTGCGACTGTAGTCTGCCTCTTGCGACTGTAGTCTGCCTTTTGCGACTGTAGTCTGCCTTTTGCGACTGTAGTCTGCCTCTTGCGACTGTAGTCTGCCTTTTGCGACTGTAGTCTGCCTTTGGTGACTTACAATAAAGATAGAAAAAAATTTTTTTCGTTTCATTTCGGCAATTTTTTTTATTATTATTATAGCCTTGTTAGTTCACGAAATCAAGATATTTTGCATACTATTTATATTTATATTTCTTTTAAAATATATAAATTACAATGCCAAAGCGTAGAAAGCAATCTCTTGAAAAACGCCGCCAATTACAAAAGACTTTACACCAATCATTGCGAGCTAATAACGAATACCATCTTGCTGAAAATCTTAAGGCACGTCAGCAAATCAAAAAAGACAAAACTATAAAATATAATTCAATTCATCGTCGTAATGAAGATTATGTTACAAATGAAAGAGAACAAAATCGAATTAGAATGGCTAAGCTGCGTTCTGATGATACTAATAAGAAAATATCTCAAAGTTCAGGAAAACGTAAATTATCTAACGATGATTCTAATATTTCTCACAAAAAAGCTCGACTTGATACAGTTTCTGGACCTAAGCTACGTCAAATTGAAAAAGAAAAAAAACAAAAAGAAAGAATGAATGAGTTCTTGAAATGCGATGAAAATTTTTCATCTAAACTTGCATACCAAGTTAAAATTGGAAAAGAAAAAAAGTCAGCAAAATTATATCAAACTGTTTTAGCAAAGCAATGTCAAAATCCTGAGATTTGCACCTGTTGTTTGCGTAAACTTTATAATTCTATCAATAAAATAACTGATTACAATAAATTAATAATATTGCAACGAAATATGGTCGATTGTGCATACAATTTTAAACAATCTGAGTTTCTGTGTGATTCATGTTGGAACAGTCTAAGAATTGGCAATAAACCAAAAAAATCTGCTACAAAAAATCTCTCATCACCATGGTTACCGTTTTTGCAAATCATACCCCTTCAACAATATACAGTTTATCCACAACTATCTCTTAAAGGAAATATAGTAAATGTTGAAGTAGACGTAGGAGAAATGATGAAATGTTTGCCTTGTCGTCCTGAAGAAGCTCAAGTAGTTCAAATTAAAATTAAACGTAAAAAAGAGTACAAAACTAGTTATATGGCTGAAAACATTGTTGTTAAAGATGTCAAAGATTCTATGAGCTTTCTTCGAAAATCAACATTGTATATGCGTTACAACATTAAAGAAAATAAAGAGTTTTTATCACAATTAACACAGGAAAAGTTTCCGTTTATTGTTGATGAAAACGATAAAAAATTTCTCTGCGATCCTAATAACAAATTATTTGAGAAATTTTATGAAAATAGCGATGAAGAAAATGATGAAAATAATGAAGGTGACGGAAATTTTGACAGTGATTACGTTTAAGTCATTGACCAAAATCGTGAAATGGCAGAAGTCACTAGAATCATTGCACCGGGTGAAAATAAAATTCCAAAACCAATATATAGCATTCCAGATTATGAAATTTTATGTCACCCACACATTTTGGGGGGTGAACCGTTCGATGAAGAAAAAGTTCTAACGACCAATGAAAAGCATAAGCTTTGGATTACTCATAAAGATCCTCGTTGTCGGCATGATCCAACTTTTGTTCTTTTACTCGGTCAAATGACTGTACAGAAGCGAACGAGAGATTCTATGAATTTCGTTACGCGAAGAGGTTGCAAAAATGAATCTTTAAAGTCCAACGATGTTCTTAAAGGAAGCTTACAAATTTCTCACTCCAATAGTTTGGTCTCCTGCTTATATGGAAGATAAAAAAAAATTTTTGATTGCTGCAATGGCTCAAATTGGAACTCCAAATGTGTTTCTTACTTTTTCTTGTAATTTACATAACAATATTCCAATTCTTAAACAACTTTATGAAGAGCAATACGGCAAAACGATAACTAGTTAGGATGTACTTAATCTAGATCGTAACGAAAAAGACTTGCTGATTCGTAACAATCCAGTAAATTGTGCACGTTTCATAAATCTTTATTTTACATCAATTATCCAGTGTATGGCTAAAGAAAATGGTCTGTTTAATGTTCATTATATTGAAGATTACTGTCATAAAGATGAAGTCCAACAAAAAGGAGTCTTACATCGTCATATGGTAGCATGGTTACGAGATGCACCTTGTTACAATCCAGAAAATGATAAATCTGAAAAAGAATGTGTTGATTTTATTGATCAATTTATAACATGTAAATTAGACGAAAATAACCCATATGTAAAGAACTCTCAGATGCATAAACATACATTCACGTGTTATAAAGGAACGAAAAAAATAAAAACATGTCGTTTCCATTACCCTTTGTGGCCGATGCCGGTAACGAGAATTTTAACTAAATTACTTCCTGAGGAACGAAATGAAACAGTTAAATTACATGTTGAAAAAGTAAAAAGTTATCTTAATGAATTGGGTAAGCTGCCCCGAGAAATACCGTTTTCTCAAGTCTTAAAAGAGCTTGAAATGATCGAAAATGAATATATTCAAGCTGCAAGATATCCTCTAAAAACAACACGAGTGTTTTTAAAACGTCAAAGCAATGAGATATTCGTGAATGCGTACAATCTTGATATCTTAAACCTTCTAAAATCAAATATGGATATCCAATTCATTTGTGACCCTTATGCTTGTATAAGCTATCTAACTGATTACATAGTTAAGGATGAGAAAGATATGGCTAAGTTATTTAGAACTTTAATTGAGCAATTTTCTAAAGAAGATTTCACCAACCTTGAAAAAGTTAAAAAGTTTGCAAATGCATTTATTAATTCAAGAGTTTTATCAGCACAGGAAGCTGCTGCTATTATTCTTCATATACCAATGTTTAAAGTAAGCCGTAAAGGAGTTTTTATACCTACTTTTCCAATAGATGAAAGACACAGAGTTCTTAAACGTATGAAAGACTTGATGAATTTAGCAGCCGATTCGACTGATATTTACCAAGATAACATTATTGATAAATATTGTAAACGTGATACAAAATATGAGTCTATTGAGATCCGTGGGAGAGGCGTGGCTTAATTTTTGGCCGTCTGGTGGTTAAAAAATAAACTAGCGATTGTAGGATTCTGGATACAGCTGATGCTTGTAAATAAACGTGTAGATAGGATATAAAATTAAATTAAAAATTGCGTGTGACCAAAATTTAATTAAAAATGCATGTAAACTTACAAGAAATTTGTAAATTTACTTCAGCTACAGCAGCTAGTAAGAATTTTATTGATGGAGAAAATATTATTGATTGTGGTCATTTTTGAATTGTGGGAAAGTGAATCATAGTGATGACAGTGATGTTTATCATATCCTTGCTTTTTGCTTACAAACAGCTGGTTTAAGAAATTAATCTCATGAAATAAATGCTCAATTCTCAAAGAACGGAAAAATAATTGGTATGGAATGCTCTTGCAAGTCTGGATTGGGAAGTACTTGCAAACATATTGTGGTAGTACTTTTATTTTGTAACCGGTAATTATGACTTTATCTTTCTTTCTTGTTAATCAATAAACTCTAAAATTATTAAATATTTATTAAATTATTGATTCTATTATTCTGTACTTACAGAAATAACTTTGAAGATTTCAAAGATATTACGTGTACAGATAATAAATGTGCCTGGAATGCACCTTATAAATCAGCTCTTGAAAAATATGAGGCGAAGCTTTTATTTGAACACAAATGTATTGAAGAAAAACAAAAAAAAAGATGAAGATAAAGTTAAAATGAAGAAATCTATCAGATCACTCTAAGGCAAATACGTCACTCCAAAAGAAGCTGCTACTGATCCTCCAGTATGGTTAAGCATGGGTTTAACTGAATTAGATGAAGCAGAATATGAAGAATTTCTTAAAATAATCGTGGAAGAAAATTCTTCATCAGCTTTAGCAAAATATTTTTAAATAATTTTTATTTTAATTAATTTTTTTATTGATGTTTTTTTTTGTAAATAGTTTACATCATCAATTTTATATTTGACTCCGAAATGATTTTTTTTTTGTAAGTAGTTTACACCATCAATTCTTTATTTTTATGTGGAGAAAATTCCATTTTTATAATTATATTGATGTAAGTATATTAATTTTTTATAAATGTATGATTACGAAATTCACTTTTTGTATTGCTTATTTTCTTTTTTAATAAAAATTACACTGTATTTTGCTATTTTATTGATATTAACATTGTGTTAAACATGATTCTATCCTACAATCGCTAATTTGAATTTAAACCACCAGGCGGCGTATTTAAATCCTCAGTTTCCCAATAGGCTTAGCAGATTTCGCTACTGGATATAGCGATCCTAATAAGCTGAAAGCAAAAAGCGGTTATAATTCGAATGATGATTCTAATTGTGAGGAAGACAATGCTAGCGTTAATCAAGAAGATGATGCAAAAAAACGCAAGAAACGACAGATTTTATGTTCGCGTCACTACAATAAACACCAAGATGAATCTAATTATTATCGAGAACAATTACTACTTTTTTTACCATTTCGTGATGAAAAAATTGAAATTGAAAGTTCCGATGAATATCGAAAAAATATTTACGAAAAAAATTTAGATCTTATAAAAACAAATCAATCATTGATATACCAAATGGAAGAGAGCTATCTCGCAGATATTTTTAAAGAAAAAGAAGCGGAAGACGATGATCATAATGATGAAAATGAGGATGAAAATAAAGATTTTATCCCTAAAGAAAATCAGCCAGATGACTTTGTTGATAATTTTGCTGAAAATAAAAATTCCAACCATTGCAACCATTGGCAAAGCTGCATTTGTAATTCATGGTGTCACTGTACACAGTTGTTTTTGTTTACCTATAGACAACATGAGTAAGAACATTTCAGCATTGAGTTCTAACGTTGTTACATCCTTAAGATTTGAAATGCGAAACGTAAAAGTTGTCATAATAGATGAGGTTTCAATGATAGGTCGAAATCGATTGAACCAAATCGATACTCGTCTTCAACAAATAGCAGGAAACAACTCTCCATTTGGCGGACTGTCAATAATTTTTGTTGTAGACTTAAGACAGCTTCCACCTATTATGGATAAACATATTTATTATACAGCATTTCATTATTTAAGAGATAAAAAATTGCTGTGGAATAAGCAGCATCCTGGTAAACCTTTTCAGCCCAATATTGCAGATCCTACATATAATGCTTTATTTGCAACAGATAATTGGCTTGACTTCGAATATTATGAACTAACTAAAGTAATGCGGCAAGACAACATAAATTTTATCAATGCTTTAAATAATCTTTCTATGGGTACAATGACTGATAGCGACATACAACTATTTAGATCACGATGTAACTTAGAAAATGTACCTCATGAAGCAATTCACCTTTTTTACACAAATAAAGATGTTGATGCTTTTAATGAAAAAAAAATCACAAATATGAAAGGTGAGTTATTTGTACACGAGGCTAAAGATGAAATTCAAGGTAAGAGAAAAATGAGTGAAAAAATCATTGATAAGACTCTCAATGCTCTTCATAAACTTCCAACCAATAAAACTGGCTGTTTGCCTAAAACTCTATATGTAAAAATTGGTATTAAATTGATGATAACTCGTAACATAAGTACGAAAGAAGGATTAGTGAATGGAGCAACCGGCGTTCTCAGACATATCACACAAAAAGAAAATTCAGATGAAATTACGATTTTGTGGTTAGAGTTTGATGACAATGTATCGGACGAACTACTCGAAACAAAAGCTTACATCATATAAATAATGATTTTAAATTAAAAAATACAAATTTTGTTCCTATTTTTCCAATCGTAGTTACAGACATTGCAGTCGGTAAAAAAATGGCTGCACGAAAACAATTTCCTTTAATTTGTGCTGAAAGTGTCACAACTCACAAAAGTCAAGGTCAAACTTATCCATATGTTTGTGTGCATAATCAAGGAATGACACGTACAATGCAGTATGTTGCATATAGTCGAGTTACAGATCTTAAAAATTTGTATATCGATGGAAACTTTAAGCCACCAGCTCCGTTAGACAACACCAGCAACCTTAAGGTTGAAATAGACAGGTTAAAAAATGAAAAACGCTTAATAACTTTCGAACAACCATTAGATGATTTACATGGGATTAAAATTATTTTTCATAACGCCTTATCATTACGTAAATATATAGGCTGCGTTCGAAATGATAAATGGTTTCATGGAGCTGATGTTATGATATTCGCTGAAACACGGACATTACCTAATGATGATATTTCTATTGATGGATTCGATATTGAATTCAGATCTGATGAGAAAAATGTCAGTAGGAAATTTTTACGAAGATTAGTGGTCTATAAGAGACAAAACTGTGTTGTCTCTACTATCATTAATGTGACTCAAGATTTACAATTAGAGAACAAAGTAGAACATGTTGATTTAGTAACTTTAAAAATAAATGACTTGTTTGTCATTGGCGGTTATAAATCTCCTAATGCTACTCGAGATTTATTCAAGAAGTGCATGAATAACATGACTAATTCATGCGATATAAATAGTCACATAGTAATTATTGGTGACTTTAATCAAGATTGCTATAGTCATGAAGTATCATAGCTGGGAAAATACATGAATGAAAATCGTAATTTAAAAAGATCCTTATCTCCATCGATTTTAACTACTAATCATAATACTCAAATTGATATGATATTCTCCAATTTAACTAGCTATACATCAGGAACTTATGATAGTATTACTTCGGATCATAAGCCGATATTTTTTTTAAGTGAAGCAAATTAAGTAGTCGACAGAACTTTAGTTGATCACTTAGTATCATCAAAAACTTGTATTTCAAAACCAATTCAATCGAATTTTGAAACTAAGGAAGAACCTAAGAAAATTACTATTAGTAAGGGTTCTAAAAACGTTCCACTTAAAAATACTACAAGTGTTCTGTGTAAAAAGAAGACAGATGAAGTTGAAAAATCAACTTCTCTATCTGTTGAAGAAATATTACTCAAAATTTCTGACAGTGATTCTTCTTTAGATAAAATTCAAATAATTTTGGATCATAATAGCAACACCATATCTAAATTGACACTTGAAATATACAACGCCACAAGTAGTAGTATCAATAATTTCCATAGCAACCTTTCGAAAAATTCTCATCGTTGTGAAATCAAGTTGAATATAGAAGACTTGTCAAGTCAAAATGCTGCAATAAATAAATTACTGAATGAAACATTTACCTTCAGTGATGTTATTAAAGATGGTAATTGTTTATTTCGGACATTAGCTAAATCTATAAGTCTCAATGAAAATGAATATATGAATATTAGGTTATTTATCATAAAATATATTCGCTGTAACAAAACCAAATATAATACGCTTCTTTCTCGTGGAGCAATCTCTGTCCAAGACGAAGATGGATTGAATATACCTGATCCGAAAATTGACGATTTTTTGCGTATAATAGCTCGGGATCATGTTTGGGGAAATGAAGGTTCGCTCTATGCGATAAGTGATGCATTAAAAATAATTGTTGTTGTCATAGGTGTAGCCTCAAAAACACATAAGATGAGTCATATTTTCAGATAAGTACCAAGTAATCCTCAATCGTTGATACCGTTAACAATAGTGAATGAAGTTAATCATCATTTCTTAGTGGCTCATAGAAACTCAAACTCTCCAAAATTCGATGGTGATACCTGGCAAGGTATACCTATTATTGAAACTAAAATATAAACCCTTTTTAATCGTGATAATCAAGTACGCAGAGATTCTCGAAAGAACGTTGATATTTCTGTGGAAAGATTTGATAATATTTCTACACATCAGAATAATCTAACAGAGACAAAAAACCTTTGTGATGTTAATGTATTAGATATTAGAGAAATTTTAAATAAAATCCATAATAATAATACAACTTTTTTTCAAATAGAAAAAATATTAAAAGAAAATGAAAAAATTATTTTTTGTATATTTTCTAGTCTCAAGAATATCATAAATGATTGTAACACTAAAAGTGTTTTCATAAAAAAACATTTAGTACAGAAAGCAGACAGAAAACCTGTAAACAAAAAACGATTCCCTAAAAAACTTTTAGATAATTTCGATATTACCAATGTTAATGGTGACGGCAACTGTTTCTTTCGAGCAATTGCTGAACTTTTACTTGAAGACGAAAATAAATATCCTATTATTAAACTTTTCATAATCAATTATGTTTTTTTGAATCGTGATCATTATGCAATATTGTGTAAAGAAGGAGTCATAGAAGTTAGATCAGGTAATGATGATGCAGATGTGATATTGAATCCAACAATTGTAGATTTTTTAAAAATGATAGCATCTGACAGAATTTGGGGTAATGAAGGTTCTATACTTGAAATAAGTAATTCTTTAGGAATAAGATTACTTATTTTCTGTTATTGGTTTGACCGCCTCGTTAGCCATGATTTCCGAATCGAAACCTGAAAAACTAACCTCTTCAAGATTATTGACAATATTCCATATGGACGGTGTGCATTTTCTGGCTGCTCGTGCTAGAGATGATAACATTATGACAAGTATTGAAAACGGAACATGGAGAAATATGCCGTTGTTCAGGTTGGGAGCAAATTTACCGTAAACTTATCATCATGTAAACTAATCATGTATGGTAAAAATGTTGGTTTTAAAGTTGAAGGAGCGTAAGGTAGAAGAGTTTAAAAATGAAAGCTCTCACAGTATTTCATGGAGACTTGAACATATGTGTTTTACTTAGTATTTACTTTGCTACAAAGAAAATTTTGCTTATGAGCGAATTCAATATAATTATAAGAACCTGGAGCTTAATCGCTTAGGATAGAAGGAATCATATCAATTGAAGTATTATGGATAGTTGTTGGAGTATCTAGAGATGAGAATTTCTCAATAAAGACTTATTCATGTGTTTTGCATGACTCATGATGCGAAGTATCAGAGAGTGCTTTTTACGATCGAAAAATTTTTTTCGCCTCATTTTGGCAACTATTTTTAGAATTATAGCCTTGTAAGTTCACGGAATCAAGATATTTTGCATACTATTGTCGAGATAATCTAATGGAGATTAATTTCATACTTTCTAAAAATTGATTTACTGCAATAGAAACGGAAAAAAACATCAAAATAGGTCAAAAAATTTTCCTGTCCGTCATGTATGAAACCCTGGAAACACTGTTACTTGTGAAAAAATCCATTATTTGGGTTAAATTTTTTTTTTAAATTCTAATCGACAATTGTAGGTGACTGAATGCGAATGGCTAACTAATTCAGTGTCGTTTAATTACAATTAATAAAAAACGAAAACTACAAGACTGTACATCCATTTATATCCATAGAAAATTAACATATAGATGGTGATATATCTATAGATATTATGTACATTTATTTCACCAGGGGCGCTTGTGCAGTACCTTCTTCCTACTACAGCTGTTTTTTCGGCAATTAATTTTGAACGACTTAAGTTTTTTTTTTTTTTATATTTCATAATTAAATAAGCATTATGAGTCGTGCACTTTTGGATTTTCCAAACGTTTTTTTTCAGTTTTAAATAGTCAGTTGGCAGCTCCAATACATTTTTTACATAAGCATACAGTACCTGCACTTATGCTATATTCAGTGTCATGTGTTTTATTTTTAAAACCTATAGATTTTAGAGTTTTTTTTTTTTTTTTCAATTTATTCTTACACATTTTCTTCACTGTACTGTTTGTGTTTTTGTTTTTTTTTTTTACTGTCATTACCGTCATCATCAACTATCGTTGTTCATATCATTGTATACTGTGTGACTTTTTCATGATATTGTTTTTTATTCAATAGTAATTAATTCAAAAAGTTATCTTATCGATTTTACATTAACAGAAATTCTTAACTGTAAATAAAAGCAAAACATGACTTCACAAAAACGAGGTCCTTATAAATAATATTTGATACCTGGTAATTCAGATACACTGCCTATACGCACATTCTACGATTGGAAATTGAGATCTAAACGCAGATTGCTAACTGATAATCCTTCATACCAGTAAGTGTTGAACTATTAACTATTCAGTTACTGTCAGGTACTGTTATTAATTATTGACATTCGCTTTTTATTATCACTCTAGTGACTCAGATGAATCATCCGACGACGACTTTCATCTTAATCCAACACTCCATGTAAGAATCGCTCTATTTATTTGTTTCGATATGTTCTGGAAACTTTTAAATAATTGTGTATTAAATTTTTTACAGCCTACTCCTTTACGCGATAGTTCTGTCACCCCAGATGAATTAGATCACAGTGAGGAGCAGCTGTCCAACTCTCCGAATGTAACGAATGGTTATCTGACACATCTATTTTCAATTTAACACACTTCTCACAAAAATTAAAGCAGCAAGAAAAAAATCAAAATTTTTGGGGGATTTTTAACAGACTGTAGCTTGTAGAAAAATCGTCGTACAGTAAATGAAAAAAAAAAGCAAATTGCAGATCTCAGCAGCTAGTTTTTGGATCTGAGTTAATCTTAAGAAAATCACCGAAAAAAAATTTCGAAATTTTTAACTTCCTGCTAAAAATCTCAGATTTTCAAAAATCGGGAAGTTATTGTTTTCACCCCGTTTTGCAAAAATCGAGTTTTCATCAGATCTCGACGTTTGAAGGTCACAGGAAGCTTCCCTGACTATCCCCGCGAGGTTGTCACTATGTCTGTATGCATGTA
>CAJNRD030001124.1:27359285-27399932 GCA_905319865.3 Cotesia congregata
CATTCTTCGTTTCGTATCTTAGGCTCCTGTCCGTAAAGTATCTAGCCACTATCCTACGTAGGTATGCTGGTATGTTTTTCTCTTCCAGGGCTTGCATAATGCAGTCCCAGTTGGTGGAGTTGAAGGCATTTTTGATGTCCGGAGTGGCCACCAGGCAGTACTTCTTCGCTCCATCCTTCCATCTGATCCCTTCGATTGCCTCCTTGGCTGTTGCAACAACCAGGTTGATTGCGTCTAGGGTTGATCGTCCTTTCCGAAAACCATACTGGTTGTCTGTCAGGAGTGGATCGACAACTGCTTCTATTCTTTGGTGGATTATACGCTCAAGTATCTTATCTGCCGTGTCTAACATACAAAGTGGTCGATAAGATGACGGTTCTTCTGTTGGCTTTTTTCCTTTTGGAAGTAGTGCTAGTCGTTGCTGCTTCCACTTCCGAGGGAAAATCCCTTCTTTGAGGCATGTGTCGTAGACGTCCAGGAACAATGATGGCATTGCTTTTATAGTTGTTTTTAAGGCAATATTGGGGACCCCGTCCAATCCCGGTGCTTTATTGTTCCCTACCCGATTACAAGCCTCCATCAGTTCTTCCTCCGTGACAAATGGAATGTCATCCATTTCATTCTGCGCTACTAGGTAGTTAAACTCGCTTTGTCCGGGGAACAACGCGTTTACTATCTTCTGTAGGAGTTGAGGACACGTGGGTGATGGCATTAGCTGGTTTTTATGATGGGTCATAACCACCTTATACGGCCGACCCCACAGATCTCTGTCCACCTCGTTGATGAGCTCCTTCCAGCATTTTCTTTTGCTATCTTTGATGGATTTGTTCAGGGATCGACGGGCTTTTTTGTACTCTACAACCAGTTCCACAGAGTTAGTTCGGTGGTAGCCACGCTGAGATATTCTTCTCTTTTGATGACGGTCTTTACGAAGAGCGCTGATGTGGTCGTTCCACCAGTGAACGGAAGGTCTTGTGTTCATGCCACGTCTACGAGACATACTGGCGTCGCACGCCTGGGTCACTCTTTTCATCAGGTCCTTGGTCTTCTCTTCTGCGCAGCCCGCGATAAACTGGTCACTATTGAGAGCTACTAATAATGCACTTGGGTCAAGAGTTTTTACCTTCCAGCCAATGGTGTTAAGTTGCTCTTTAGGTCTTCTCGGGCTCTGGGCGTTTAATATTTCCCAGAGAATCGCGTTGTGGTCGCTGGCTGTGTAGGTATCTATCACCTTCCAGTTGATATTACCTCTGGTAAGGCTGCCACTGACGAAAGTGAGATCTACAATAGAACTTGCGTCTCCCTTGGTGTAGGTTGGTGTGTCACCACTGTTGAGCAGTACTACATCTAACGTAGAAAAGGCTTCTAGTAATTCCTTTCCTCGCGCGTTTGTATGCTTGCTTCCCCAGTCTACTTCCTTTGAAGTTTGCTTTAGTAGCTGCTCTTTGGCTAGTCTCCTCTTCTCCTTCCTTGATTGGACGTCTTGCCAGGCAGCTGCGTCTTTTTTTTCGGCGTTCTGCTTCGTCGCGTCTTTCAGAGGACTTGGCTTCAGGACCTTCTTCTTTGCCACTCGCCTTTCTGTTAGATCTGGCGAGTTTCGGTCCTTCCTCTTATTAGACTTGGGAACACCTTCACTCTTGTCGTCAGCAACAGATTCGCCGTCACCATCGGCACCGGTGTCCATTGATTCCTCAGTCTCAATTACAGCTTGACTGCTTTTTTCTGGCGTAATGCGAGGCGTTAGTCGTCGTGTTGACTGCCAATCCTCATCCAGTGTTCTAAATCTTCGCAGGGCGTTGACTACGCTGGTCGTCTTCGTCTTGATCTCCGTGTGAATATCGACCTTGGATAGGACGAAATTCTGCAAGTCAATGGTCAGCTTTTCAAGGCGTTCCAGTGCTTTTGTTCTCTTCATTTCAGCGCTTGCTGTTATCGCCGCTTCATGGGCATGAGGCCCCTCAATACTCTTGTTAATTGTTCTCTCTTGCGTACTCCCTGTAGTATTTCCAGACAGCAGGGCCATGGGGTCCACCCTGCTGTCGTAACGGTCGCTTGATAACGACGAGTTCAGGCCCGTTTTCACGCCTTCCCTCGCCGGCACTGAGGTATCCATCCTCTGTACTGGAAACGATGTTTGAATATCTTCTGACATTTCCATATCGTTGTTTGGTGTTGTTCATTTAGCACTACCCGGAGAGCACGTGTAGGGTGTTAAAGCAGTACCTACGGACGCGAACAACGCTACCCTCGTCTTGTTAGGTCAGTAAATGTGACCAACCCATTAAAGGGGAGTTTTGTCCACGGGAGCGTATTTTGTTTGGTTATTTTGCTTGGCTCCAACCCGCTGTACCTCATCAAATAAGAGATTATCCAAGTGTCATCCAAGGACAGCGAGCGTTCTCCCATCCGCTCAGGGAGACGGGGTTCGGATGTCAGGTACTGCAATTGCTGCGCAATGTTTCGTAAAGTTATCCTGTATGGTAAGGATGTGAACATTTCCTCGAGGAGTCATTGGAAGAGGTCCCACAGTGTCAATCGAGATCTTATCGAAAGCATCATATGGCGTATCTGTGATGACCATGGGTTGTTTAGTTTTTATCCGGGTCAACTTCTTTTCTTGACAGATGTCGCAGCGTCTAATATATTGATAAATTTGTTCTTTCATGCCGGGCCAATAAAATTTTTCCCGGATTCTCCAGTAAGTTTTGAGGACTCCTTTGTGTCCTCCTATCAGACTGCTGTGATTTTCTTTGATTATGTTGGGACGGTCTTCTTCAGCTGGTAAAGAGATTTCTCCGTCGCAAAGGGTGATGGTGATAGGACAATCGTGTAGCTCTCCCAGGAGCGAAGCTCGTAAATTGATATTTTCGGGCGCGTCCCCTTTTTCGGCCATTCTCAATGTCCGCACATCATAACGAGCCAATGCTTTGCGGAAACTCTGTAATCCGAGTTTCACGTTATCTGGAGAACTTACTTCCAAGTGATAATTTTTAACAAAAACGGAGAAAATGCAATATTTCCCTACCCGGGTGACGAGGACGTCTTCGATGCGAGGCTTACCCGATTTGAGGTCTTCTGGGTTGCCTTAATAATTTCTTCCACCTTTTATCCAGTTCGTAGCCCGGTAGCCCGCCTCTATGGTTTGCCCATTCTTCGAACTTCTGGATGGATCGGTTTACTTTTGCAGCAAACGGGGTTGTTGACTTACGACTTATGCCGGGGGCTAGAGGTGTTCTGTCTTTTAATATTTCGACGGGTTGTTGTTGTTTTTCTACGTCCTCGTCTCCTTCATCTCCTGAATCGATGTAAGTCGCAGGCCGAAGCTCTCGCACTGGGTCTCTCACAGTGGAGGTCATTTCTTCCCCCCTTCTTAGTGGTTCAAAAACATCGTCGGTATTTGATTCGTTGATAGGTCTCGGAGATTCATCGTCGTCGGTGTTGGATTTGGGTTCTCGATAATTGATTGGTGTTTTATGTGATCCGCGACGGAGTTGAGAGCGAAGGCGTGATGCGATCGTGTTTCGGACCTCTGGAGCACTTGGAAGCTTAGGCCGCTTTGTTGGCCCAGGAGGACAGCCACGACCACGTTTTTGTACAGCAGAGGACGTTTTATCTACTCCGGTGGCAGGTAACAAAACCACCTCAGGAAGTTCGTATTTAGCCCGGTTTGTTTCAGAGAGTGACGTTTTTGGTATTGCGTCCGGCGGCATTGGATCACATTTTTCGTGTTCTCTGCCCTCCGGGTTGAACGAGAGGGCGTCTGCATACTGGTCACCGACATTCGTTTTGACGATGACTTTGAACTTGAACTCGTTCAATTTTGACCGCCATTTTCGTTGTCGATCAGTGAGGTCGCGGGTATCACGGAGCCAGGCAATGCAGGCTCGTTTAGTTTGGACCGTAAATTTTCTTCCGTACAGGTATGGACGGAATTGCTGAATGGCGTACACTACAGCAAGGCATTCTTTTTCGTCTTCTGTGTAACGTAATTCCGCATCTCTTAGCACCCTTGAGGCACAAGCGACTATCTTGTCATTTGGAGTCCGTTCTAAATTAGTTGTTGCTGGATGTTTTTGAGGTTCCTTTTCGGGCTCGACGATGTCATCAGCTGAGTCCAGTTCTTGACTCAGTATACCAGAGATGCCCTGATCTGAAGAGCTCACGGCTAGTATGAAAGGTTTATTTAGATCTGGGTAAGCGAGAGTTGAGCTCTCACACAGAGCTAGTTTGATGTCAGTTAAAGCTGCTTCAGCTTCTGGATTCCAGTTAAATTTTTTTGTCTTTCTCGTCAAGTCTGTTAGAGGTTTGGCTCTGATTGCATAATTATCGATGAATCTTCGATAATAATTTGCTAATCCCAAGAATTTTCTCATCTCCGTTTGGTTTCGGGGAGTTGAAACTTCCTGGATAGCCTTGAGTTTCTTTGGATCGGGCTTAATTCCGTCTCTTGAGATTACGTGTCCGAGGTATTCGACTTCGGTGCAGAGGAATTTACACTTATCTGGTTGCAAGGTGAGGCCGGCGTCCCGAAGGGCTAGTAGCAGCCTTCGTAGTCGAACTCCATGTTCTTCCAGGGATCTTGCGTGTAGAATTATGTCGTCCAAATAGATAAGGATCCAGGGGAGAAAACCCAGTGCATTATTCATCATCCGTTGAAACGTTGCTGGGCCACCTTCTATACCGAACGGCATGCGAGCGTATTCGAAATGCCCGAAGGGTGTTGAGAACGCCATTTTATGGGCATCGAGAGGGTCCATTTCCATTTGGTGGAACCCACTGGCCAGGTAGAACACGCTAAAGAACATTGCGTCTCCGAGCTGGTCGAGAATTCCGAGAATCGATGGTAACGGAAAAGCGTCTCCAATGGAAACCTTGTTAAGATCTCGGAAATCTATCACCATCCTCCATTTCTTGGCCCCTGTCCTAGGATCCGCCTTTTTTGGTACTACCCATACTGGTGAGTTGTATGGGGATGTAGAATTCCGGATGATTCCTTGTTTCAATAGATTTTCCACTTGGTGTTGGATTTCCTCCTGGTGTTGTTTGGGAAATCGGTATTGTTTTACTTGAACTGGTTTATCTGTAATTGTTGGAATTTTGCAGGTTGCTCGGTGAACGCAACCTAGATTGTCACCTGGGAGATAGAAAACATCAGTAAAGTCGTAGATTATTTCGAAAATTTGTTTTCGTTGTTCAGCATTCAGGTGTCGAAATGGTAAGTTTTTTAAAATTTCCTTCGCTCGTTCCTCCTTAGTTGTAGCATCTGTAGAAACGCTCTCATTAGGAGAGTCGCTCGAGCTACTCGGAGGATCTTCTTCTTGGAAATCGTATTCCTCGATGAATTGTGGTTCTATCTCCAATGTCGCAGGTTCATTCGTCGTGTTAAAAACCATACAGGTTGCAGCTCCATCCTCGACGGTGACGAGAGCTTCGCCCATAAATAACCCTATTGGTAAGTCAATACGGGGTAAATAACCTTGACTTATTTCTTTGTTCTTAACTGGGATGGGCACTACCATCCTTGACCTAGGAGGGACAGTGAAGGCAGGAGCGTTGTAATTATCCAGGCTAAAATGAACTGGTTCACGAGGCCTGGCGTAAACTGTCAGAGTTTGTTCATAGTACGAAATCTCGGCTTTTTCTCGTTCTAACCAGTCGTTACCCAGTATTCCTACTCCAGGGATGGGTAGGTCATTTTTGCTGACTTGGCATCTTACTGGGGTGCCGAAAACTTTTAATTCAACGGTGCCCAGGGTTTCTACTGGGTCACCGCTAATTCCTCTTGCAATTAATCGATTTGTTGCGTCGATGGAGGTTCCTGGTTGGAGTGCAGATTGATTGATTATAGTCACATCTCCACCAGTATCGATGATGAAGCGCTGGTATTTGCCCAAAAGAGATGGGCAAGTCGTTTCGATTTTTGGTCCACTACATACGGCTAAAATTTAGGACTCATGGCCTTCACGCTTGATAATAAACGGAATGGGTTTCGTAGGGTTGCTGCGGAGTACTAGAGTGTACCAGTAGAAAGAGATATTTGCCTGTTCTTTGGCCAAGAAGTCGTTACCAAGGATGGCTAAATAGCCACCTAGCCGTTGCGGCACAACTCTAAATGGAACGATTTTATCGAAGATGTTTAACGTGATAAATCCGATGACTGGAAGGACATTTGTTCCGATCCCCCCCACTTGTCCCATGTCCTTGAATAAGAAGGTGGTGTCATTTGGAAGAGCTTCTACACTGATGAAATTGTAATTTGCTCCGGAATCGATGAGGATCTCGCACCTGTTGCCGGCGAGTTGGGTGTTTTTCACCGTGATGACAGGTCCTCGGCCGGTTACAAGTACGATATCCTCTATCGCTTCAAGAGGCGGTAGGCTCCTGCAGTTATTTGTTGAGGCGCTTGGGGCGGGCTCGTCATTGCCTCGTTCTGGCGAGCGCCCGTCAAGTTTAAAGAAGGCTCGAGAGGATCTTCATCCTTGTTGAGTGTTTTCCTCGGGCAACCTGGACAATTGCATATTTCAGAACTCTTTAAGTGTCGTTCGATCTGCACTGGCGAAGCTTCCGGGGCCGTTGGAAGGGAGGGGTTGGGTTGGACAGGCGGTTGTGATTGGGGAGTTGTGTAGAGAACTCCTGGATAATTTTGTCGGTAAGGTCTATTTTGATTTGGGTAGAACTGAGGGTTAAAAGGTTGAAAAGGTTTTTGGCGATATGGATAAGGACGAAAAGGATTATCTGAAGGATTTTGAAACCGTTGGCCCTGGAAGTGGTTTTGGTTGCTGAAATTATTTGGAATTGTTGGGTTTCCTGCCGTGAATGCGAAAGCTAAAGGTTCTTCACAATCTGACACTTCACAGTTCGAGTCACCACACGGGGGTAGCCCGTAGTAGCCTGGATTAGCGTATTCTGAAGGTGTATGGTACGGGTCATTGACTTTTACCTCCATCCTGTCGTACTCAGCCATAGGCTGGGCAGAATAAGCGAAAGCAGCTGGCTTGGGTGCCACGAAGAGTTCTGTCTCCAATGGTTTGGTCCATGGATGTCCTTGGGCAGGAACCGGTGGAGCATACCGGGGTTATGGATTACCTTGGAAATATCCACGCGATCCATTGTTTTGAGTAGGTGGGATGTAACCTCGTTGGGTATTTGGATGATGCGGCTTCGGGTGTTGGGTCCTCATATTATTATCGTATTTCAGGACCTGTTCCTGAATTGCTTCGAACAAGGCAGATAGAGTGTCGTGTTGCTGAGTAGAGGCCAAGCATTTGAGGTAATCCGGAAGTGAGTCAAAAAATGCGTCCACCGCGAGCCGATGGGCTTGGTTGGTGATCGAAGCTTGGTCAGCTTCTGGAACGGCAGCTTGTATTTTCCGGAGGATGGACCGGAGCCGATAGTAGTAGCTCTCCACCGCTTCGTAAGTACCTCTTTGGATAGAAGTTAATTTACCCAGGTAGAGGCGCAGTGGGTCCCCCAATCGGAAGTGACTTCTAAGAACGTTGATAAGTTCTTGGACAGTTCGTATTTCCATATCCTCTACGACGTTTCTCGCACGACCCTTCAATTTACGTAGAATTCTCCCAATGAAAGGTTGTTGGTTGGTCTCTGGAATCATGTGGAGCCATTCTCTCAAACGACGATCGAATTCCTCGTAGCTCACGTCCCCATCCCCGGTAAAGGTTGGTAGTGATTCCTCCATTTCGCGAGTAAGGTGATAGTAATCCTTTTCAACTTCATCATGAATGGTGTCAAATAATCGGATTCCGTGTTGGGCGGCTAAACGAGCTTGTGCTTCTATTCTGGCTTGTTCCTGAGCTGCTTCTGCGTCTGCTCGTGCTCGTTCTTCTACAGCTCTGCGTGCGGCTTCTGCAGCTCTGCGTGCTTCTTCCGCAGCTCGTTCTTCGACGGACACCATAGTTGTGTTGTTTATTGAACTTTAGATTATCGGGATTCAGTCAATAGGGTCGACCGTGGGTTATTCACTCGGTACTTCCTCTTCTTTCTCGATAGGGGGAATAGTGACGTCGTCCCGACGATAGTTCAATAGTCTATAGAAATTAAATCGTAGTAAGTGTTGTTTATGGTGACTGGTTCGAATCATTATTTTTGATAACTTGAGATTTCGATGTATTATTTGCACTGCGCGAGACAGGAGCACGGTTCGCGAGCGTAGATTTCTCCTTCGGAGTAACGTCTATGTTGATGGGTTCTTTATTCACAAAAGTGGGATCCTCCCAGTAACGGGAGTCAATTAAAGGTGGGTGATATACCGTACCGTCCAGGTATTCAAAATAGCACTTACGAATTTGATATTTATACCCGCCTCGTTTGCGATGAACCATCAGCACTACTAATGATTATGATCAAGTGATTGTGTTTTATCCAATCACTAGATGCTAAAACGAACAATTTGCCGTCCGACTTTTGATCGAACGAGAGATTCACGTTGCTAAGTCAGCAGCGAGAATTCGAGAACGATTTTCGGACTGGCAAAGGATTCATAATCAAAAATTCACGAGGAGTAGGTAGTCGCGCAAACGAAACGATAAGTTTATTTGATTGCAATAGAATACATGCACAGGCAAATATATGCATCTACATACACAACAACAAAAATAAAATTTTCTACCTAAAAAAAAAAAAAAAAATTCTTGTATTAAAAAAATTTTTTTGACCCAAGAATTTATATTCCTAATAATAATCAAAAATATATTTTCTTGTCTGAAAAATTGGCCAAATTGATGACATGAAAGTTAGCAATCATTTTACCAATTTTTAATTTTTTTTTTTAACAATTAAAGTAGCTCAAAACCAAGTACAATTGATTGAGGCTGTTATGTCCGAAATAATAAATAATTTTCTATAGCGTGGTTCCGAGAGATAAAGAGGCTCGAACACAACACGTTGATTTTTCCTTACAGAAATCTGTAAGGATTTTATATTTTTGTGAGTTCGCGAACACAACCCGAATGGGCTCTCGAACTTTTGACAGGAAAGATGATGTAAATTTTTGAGGAATTGGACACTTACACTAATAAAATTAAAACAATTTATAATTCGTGTTTTCACTGTTATATTGTACTTAGTACACAATTTCACTTAGTTCTAAATTTTACAAAATATAGAGTTCGGAACCGGAGTAGCGACTCCGGCAAACAATCACTATGTTCGCCGTTAAAATATAGTTTATAAATTTTTATAAGGAACCGTATCACTCAATACAACGGGGCTCTTGATACAAACTCAAGGGCGCTCTAACGCGTAAGGAGAAAATATAATTTTAGGAAATCGAAAAGGTAACCGGGGAATATTTACATAAATTTCATGCCGATACGTGTCGAGGTATCGGACCCACTCGGGTTCAACAAGAATAACTGCTTCTTGTTTCAAATTGAACTGAACACCGGTCCGCTCTTTCTTAGAGTTTTTAAAGACTCGGTAAATCGCGACTCCGGAAGGGAGTCCGATTTTCTGATTGGTCAGGAAGGTAATTTTTTTTGTAAGACGTGGCGGCGTCTAAACCGCGTAGCGTCTGTAATGAGTGAAGCGGTTCCAAATTTTGCAAGCACTTCACTTTGCAGCGCGAAAAAGGAGACTCTAGCTTATATCATGCAACGCTGGATATAACACATGTAATAAATTATTTATTAAATACGATTTTATTGAATGTTAATAAATATTTGTTAACAGTTAACAAATATTTATTAATGGTTAATAAGTAATTTATTAAGTACCATTTATTAACTGTTGATAAATATTTGTTAACTATTAATAAATAATTATTAACTATTAATAAATGTATTTTCCTCCCAAATAAATATTTATTGAATGTTAAACAATATTTATCAAAATTAAATAAATTAAGTAACTGTCTTCAAATAAATTAAATCTTATTAAAAGATTTGTTAAGAAAATAATAATTTTTGGACTTTTTTTTGAAAGCGGTCAACTTCTGGAACATTTACCCTATTACCTAGTGTAGTTTTTTTTTGAAATTTTTTAGTAACAAAAAATTTTTTTTAATTGACAGCTGTCGGCTAACTTCAATTTCGTCCATTTTTAGCGTTTAAGAGAACGCCAGAGTAAACCACTTTCGAGAATTTGACTCCAAATAAATGATATGGATAGTATTTTTATGTCGATTTTTTGTGATTATTAACGTTTTATATAAATTTATAATTCCATATAGTATTTGTTATAAACTGAAAATTTAGGCAAGATAGTGAGTAGTGATTCGACGTGAGATAAAAAATTTGTAGATTATAATTACTTTTTCGTTATTTCAATGATTGATTTTACTGTTCATTTTCAAGCCGAAAAGAATAATTAGAAAATTTATTGAGAAACACAACTCGGTGATGTTTCACTTGGTCCACCGGCCCCAAGAACATCCGTTGATAACTGAGGAAAATTCCCCGCAGTTTGTTATGGTTCCGATTGACTCCGAAAAATACAATAAGGACTCGGTAAAAATAAATTTCAGGCAGAAGATTAAAGAACAGGAAAAATATGGAATGTTTATTAATGACCACGATGACTATTTACGACACTTGAAGGATACTAAAAAGCTGTCGGTTGAATGGAAACAAGCGAACGGGCCGAGCTATAACTATAAGAAAAAGGATTTTAAAGAACTATTCAAACTAAATTTACCCTCGTCGATATTCGCTTCTTCTGTGAAAAAAAAAAAGTTAGTCTTTTGAATAAAGCTATCCCAGTTTTGGGATCGAGATTGGACTTTGATCCCAATGTAGAGGCTGCTATGGATGACGACTTTAACTATGATGATCCTGATAATCAGCTGGAAAATGATTTCGTGCAGTTGGCTAACGCAGATGGTTCTGGTGAATTCAATGAGCAAGATAGGTATGAGTGTATGATCCAGATGCTTCTTTGGAACTCTTTGATGTTTATGAAGAAGAGAGAGACGAAGTTGGCAGTTTAAATGGTCCTCGATATCAGTTTGAAGAAGAATAAGAAACTGCCGAGATTCACCGAGTATTCTATAAGCAGTAGTGTCATCAGAAGATATTAACAGATGGCACTTGTTGATGAAAGTTTGAAAAGGTAAAACTATCAAAGTAAATTATGTATCATTCGTTAGTTAAATAGTACTGAGTAATTAATTATATCGTTGTTTATGATAGATGTATGCAGCTTATGATGGAGAACAAATAGGAGCACTTGATGGTGAACAAATTGAAGAATATGTTGACAATAATTTAGAGTATATATTATAAATAGAAAAATCCTTTTGAAAACAACAAAAAGAATCTGTAAGTATTTAATTAAATCTTATTAATTTAAATAAGTTGATTCGTTAATGTAATATTATATATTTCAGGCAGTAAGCTTTTCAGAATTAATGAAATATCGCTTAAAAATAATTGAATCGTACTCAGACTTTGATGAAGAACTAGCATAAGTCGAAACAGACGAACGTCTAAGAAATAAATGGAACTGTTAAAGTATCTTGTCTACTCAGCAACATTTATAATCATCCTTAAATACTGGAAGAACCTAGAATTAAGAAATTTTTATTTTTTGATCACGATTTTTATTCTATACATCAGATAAGAAGTATATTAACATAACAACTATTATTACAGAGGGAAAAGAAAATAAAAATAAACAAACACACGGGAATACCCAATGGTGTATTGGGCGAGCAGTCTGGAAAACTGACAGCAAAAAATTAGGCTCTATTAGGTTTAGAAAACGAGAACGAAAGAAATCCATCTGCTGCTACGAGATCGATTGCAGAGATTAAAAAAAGTTATTATAGTATGATCAAAAAGAGAGTGAAGGATGAAAGAAGGAAGATTGAAAAAAAGAAAAAAAAACGTAAAAGGGAAATTGAAGAATTATCGAAAAATGGTTTTATTTTTATTTTTCATTCACTTGCTTACAGTATTATATATAAATAACTAACTATAAATACTTTTGTTAACAAAAAACAATTTAATATTAATTTAAAAGTCATATATGGCTGATTCTCTGTAAGGATGTTTTTTGCTGTCCCAGGCATTTTTTTATTAGAAAAATTGTTATTTTGTTACTAAAAAAAATTTGTTACGAAAGTAACAGAACATTTATATTTAGAGCATTGAAAACTGAAATGAAATAAATTTTGGTTTTTTTGCTATAAATTAGTAAACCACCGAAATAACAGTCTCCTAGGCTGTCTCATTCCCAAAATTGAAACTTTAAGATAAAATTTTAAGTTATTCGTCCATAATATAATTTGGTCCATAATGTTTATAAACTTTTATTAGTTAACTAACAATCTTCTTCAATAAAAAGTACCGAAAATTAATTTGTTTCATAAAATTCATTCAACCGAAGTTTGTCCCAGGCATTTTAAGAACAGTCTCCTGCCAGAAGTTCAAAGTAAAAAAAAAAAATTTATACCTTACCTTTTGTAAGGTTTATAAGGATCTAATTAGCCTTGAGTTAATAACTATAGGGCTGTTAGCACTTTATCGGCATTTTATTTAGTGTCAAAACACCATTTGTGCTAGAAATATGTGTCTGGGCCACTTAAAAACTCAGTCCTCTGGCAACTATTTTTATTTATAAGATTGGATCCATAAGTCTTAATATTATTCTAATTAATGTAAACATTCATTGAGAACTTGAAAAGTTGAATGCATTGAAATAGTTTGCTTGATTTTTCTCAATTTGATAAAAAAAAAAAAATAATTTTCTGGCAAACAGTACCCTTTCATGTTGTATGGAAAAAGATACAAAAATATCGAAAAAGCAAAAATTAATTCGGCTGTTTATTTATTAAGATTAAGCTAATAGTTTTGTAGCCCTTGTTAATTTTTTTTATAATAAAATCAAAAATAATTTGGTCGAACAATTTTGTACAGATTTAAGACGTCCTTACAGAGAATCACTGTAAAATAATTTGATTAATTAAAAATATTCTATACAGCTGACAAAAATATTTTTTTCTAAATTACCAATATTAAAAACCGTTTCTAAATTAATCTTTAACAAATAAAACTTGATGACAAAGTATCAGACGAACTCAGCATATCAGAATCAACGTCCACAAACTCAATCTTCTCCAGGGTATTTAAGGATTCTCGTGCAAAAAATTAAAAGAAAATATTCAAAAGCGTCAGAAAGTACAAAGTTATTTCATCAAGGTCGTGAACAAACTTCTAATCTCCTGGAGCATCAGCGAGTTTACGTTTAGAATTTAATGGCTCTGCCGACACTATAAAGCAGCCCGACTCTCTTTCTTGATCTCGCAATCTTGACTCTTAGTTTCACCTGATATTTTGAGAGACGTGAAGATTACATTGAGCAAAGTGCTCCGAACCTCACCAATGGTGTTGAGCAATACCTCATCGATGTTGTGCTGGTAGTCACTTGCAACATGCCTCCAGTGTTTGAATTACATATCGGGGTCACTCGTTTTCAGCATGTTCGTCATTGCTGCTGCGGTGGTTGCGTTTACGTATATCTTATTTATGGCATACTTGTCGATGAATTTTAGAGGAAAGAATTTGCTGGACCTGACTAGATTCTGAGTAAGAGCAAATGAATACTAGAGAGTGAGTACCAAGCTCAAAATACTACCTAGAAGTAAAAAAATTTTAATAAATCATTTGTTGGCATTAAAAATAATAAATAATGAAAAAACTCACGTTATTAAATTATGAAAATTTTCTTTGCCGTGAAAGTAAATATTAGGAATATCTGTAATCAAATAAAGTTTCCGGCTCGACTGATTCTCCAGCATGAAATTATATTCAGTAGCACGGATGACAAAATCAAAAAAACTTATCTGCCTGCCCAACTATCCTGTTATCATCATCTAAATAAGCCGCTGAGTTTGCGGGAGTGATCCACTCAACTATATCAAGCTTGTTTTCTCTAGCTAACAGCTTCCTCTATCAACCATTTTGTCAGTTCATTTTTATCTTTGAGAGACGCTGAGAGGCTATCCTTACTTCCTTACTTGTCTTATTATTACGCTTTGAGGTTATCAAACTGTCAATGTAATCTAGTTCCATTGATTCTAGGCTGGATTTCTTGGGCTTTTTTTTACAGGCTTCGAGGAACCAAAATCCATATCCAGGTCCACCCATCCACTGTTGCTTTTTTGGAAAATTAAAAAAGAAGTTTTTTGTCAATAGCATTTAAAAATGATATGTAACAATTTTTAGAAAAAAAAATTTTTATTATATTGAAAAGTATGATTTTTTGGTTTTAATAAATAAATTAACAATTGAAAACTGTCTGTGAGAACTTATTAAATTCCATACAAGCTGCGTTGAGAAGAGCACTGGCTCCATCACAAACAACTTCTTTTGGTAGTAAATTACCCAAACGTAACCATCTGTTGAGCCAAAATCCAATGGTACCAGAGTCATGTTGCTCTGAGAGCATTTGATAAATTGGTACAGTAGTATTTTTAAAATTTATGACTATTTGATATAAAAATATATGACTAGTTTTAATACCTTTACTGTCCATAAATTTTCTTATTAGACTACCAGTTGCGTCAATACATATTGAAGAATCTTTCGCAAAAATACGCCTATATTCTTTTTAGCAATGTAATTGTGATGGAGTTAAATAAAAGACCATAAAAGGTGTATCCCCTAGACTGATAACACAATCTCGATAAATCTATATACATCTCTAGTTTTGCCCATCCTGGAATATGGCACGGTGGTATGGTCCCCATTTACGAACCAGCAAATAGAAAGGGTAGAAAGAATTCAAAACAAACTCTGCAAAACCCTAATGTTTCGTCATGCTAACAACGCTCGAGCTAATACAGTTGGAGACATACGAAACCACTATAAAATCAAGAGCCTGTACGAGCGCCGTCAAATCGCTGATCTCGCTTTTACTTAAAAATGGCTAATGGTTTAATTGATGCACAGGACATACAAAGTTGCTTTGAGTTTGTGCCCACCAATTTAACCCTGAGATGCCACCGTCTGTTGAAAACGACCAGATCAACTAAAAATTATGTGATCAATGGACCTCAGAACCGGATTTCTACACTTGTAAACTCGTTGCATGACCAAGTGGACTTCTATAGTGGAACCTTCTATAACTTTATAACTACTATCAAGAATATTATATTTACGTATTGCTGAATACTCTCCATGTTAAACATCAATGATCTTGCTTTTCATTTTCATTATCGTTCTTTATGCATATCGCAAATTTAACTAAAATCTCACTAAAATTCAATTATATTAATATCTAAATCTCTATTTTTCTTCCTTACACTTAAACTTATACTGTTAATATGTATAATGCTGTATATTGCCGATTGGCGTTTATATTTAAATAAATAAATAAATAAATAATGACAATATAGTGATTCCAATATAAAAAAGTCTTTGATTCCCAGAATTGATCCTTGATCATCAAATATTTTAGTGAGCTTGTTCTGTACTCTGAGCAGTAAGTTTATGGTTGTCTTGTAACAACCACCCCATGCACAAATGCCGTAGTGTACAATACTTTCAAAAAGAGTATGGTAAATAGTTTTCAAGGCTTTCTTGTCTAATATATTTTTTAATTTATAGAAGATATATGTGAAATATTTAATTTTTTTTACAACATTTGTTACATGGACATCCCACCTCATATTATGATCAAAAATAAATCCTAGATATTTACAGCTACTAACTTTAATAATTTCTTTGTTGTATATTTTTAATTCGAACAATTTTGGAATACTACTTTCATTGCAACAAAAGTAATATAGGTTGTTTTATCTACATTTAGTGTTAAACGATTCATGCGTAACCAATTTCCTACAGTATCTAACATGGAGGACATCTTGCTCTGAACAGTAGACCAAGATTCTCCAGTACATTTTATTACTGTGTCATCTACAAATGCAGCTAAACTTTTATTTGGTAGTATTTGGAAAATATCATTAATATATAATATAAATAAAAGAGGTCCTAGTACAGTGCCTTGCTGTACACCAATTTTAACTATCGTCTTTTTACTTCTAATTTTATTTATTCTGACTTCTTGTGCTCTATTTGTTAAATATTTTTTTATTAATTCATGCGAGATACCTCTGACACCATATTTATATAATTTATCAAGAAGTATTTTGTGATCGACCGTATCGAATGCTTTGGTTAGATCTAGGAAGGTAATTACTGTAGATTATTTTTATCTAAGTTAGTATAGATATAATCAGTTATCGATATTGAAGCATCTTTAGTTCCTTTCTTTTTTATGAAACCGTATTGCTCTTCATTAATAATATTACATTCACAAATAAAATTATAAAGTCTTTTATGTATCACCTCTTCAAAAGTTTTAGCTAAGTTTGAGATGAGTGAAATCGGTCTATTATTATTCATATGATATTTCTCTCCTGCTGTAAAAATAGGAATAATTTCAGCACATTTAAGTGCATCTGTAAATTCGCCGAATACATATATGATGTTTAGAATATATGCAAAATATATCTAAAAATATATTCCGAAAAAAAAAAATACTATATATACTTATTGATAATTAGACATATACTATGTATGTATCCCAGACATACATACAGAATATATCCAAAAATATATCCTAGGGAAAAAATTTTATATACACTTGCTGATAATTAGACATATATGATGAATATATCTCAGACCTATATGCAGAATATATCCAAAAATATATCCTGAAGAAAAAATTTTATATACACTTACTGATAATTAGACATATATGATGGATATATCCCGAACATATATGCAGACTATATCCAAAAATATATCCTGAAGAAAAAATTTTATATACACTTACTGATAATTAGACATATATGATGAATATATCTCAGACATATATGCAAAATATATCCAAAAATATATCCTGACATAAAAATTTTATATACACTTGCTGATAATTAGACATATATGATGAATATATCCCAGACATATATGCAGAATATATTCAAAAATATTTCCTGAAGAAAAAATTTATTTATCCATATTTACTGATAACTCAATGTCTGTGATAGATGTACTTTGAATATATATGAGATCGTTTATTTATATATAAATAGTGCGTATATGCAAGATGTATCTATAAATATATATAAAAAAAAATATTTCTGTATACTTGAGGAAGAATTATTATACAGAATAGGAGACAGATACATAGGATACATCTGGAGATAGGTTTAAAACATCATATTTTGTGTATATTATATCAATATTAAAAATATTCTTATATTTTTATGGAAAATTGTTATCAAGTATTATAAAATTGCATGTTATTTAAAGTTATACGTAAAGTAAGATTCTACAGTAAAAAATGAATTTTATCCTTTGTCCACTTATAAATAATTAAAATTAAAGTTTGAAACGTTACTAAAGTTTTATATTGTTATTTAAAAAAAGATTAATCTTAATTGTTTCTTATGATAAATAAATATTCAATGTTTTTTTTTTTATTTTTTTCTTCATCCTTCAATTTTCTTCTTGACCTTGAGAGTTATTTTTCTTTCCCTGGAATTAAAATATCAGGCGATGAATCACAAAAAAATATTTATCAATTTATGAAAATACTTAAATTAATTTACCTCATTTTTTCTTTTTTTTTCCCTCTTTTTATTAAGCCTATCATTAATTACTTTTGCCAAAATCTCCATCTCTGAATTGTTTAGGAAAATATTCTTTCAGAGTTGCTAGAAATTTACAAAAAAAAATATGCCTGTAAAATAAAACTAGTTGAAACAATATTTAACAATGAATGGAAATGAACTCACTTTTAATTACATCAAGTTTTGCAGAATCAAGCGCTTTTAACTGAATCGGGTTATCGCTTTTTATTTTTGGCTTGCCACTTTTATAGTTACTAGCCAATAATAGATATTTATGTCATAAGGCCGTCACAAACATTAAAGCGAATATCGAAAAAAAGTCGTTGTCAAAATCGCCACTAAACGGCCGAATGACATACAATATTTTTTGTTATTATCGCTCCATAAGTTTAATTTTTGAGGGATAGGAGGCAAATAATGACATATTTAAATTTTAGGAAGTTTCACAAGGCCAAAAAAAATTAATTTTATATTAATTATCTTTTTATTAATCTTAAAATCTTGCTTACGTCCAGAAAATGTAAATAATGTTTTATTAGTATTTATTTATGGCGTTGTTGTTATTTTATTAACATTAGGTCCGCTTCGTAATAAACTGCCAGCAGACAAATAATAAGCGCCACTCAATAGTAACTAAGACTAAAAATTATCGGTCGATACGCTAGAATGTGACTTTTTTTTTACAATGTCTCTCAATTTTGTCTGGGTGTACATGAAAAGTTCGTAAAAAAAGGAGGGGGTAAAACTTCACGGCCTAGGCCGTGAAAAAGAGACGGTATGGTAGAGTCTCTAGAAAAGAGTCCCTTTACGGACGCCACCCAGCGCTCAGAAGTTGAACTTCTGGAGCGAGTATAACAAAAAGTTTCCTCATCGAATAATGATGTTAACAAAGAATTTAACATTGCTGCCCAAGTGTCTTTAGATTTAGCTGCTGCCCATTGAGTTTTAGTTATGAAAATTCCACTCCCTGGTACACCAAGCTCTTTCTGGGAGAAAAAAAAATATTAAATACGTATTTTAATGAAGTAATAATAACTTATTTCCACTTAGTCATGTGCAGAAAAACTAAATTTCTTTTGTCTTGGAAAAAAAATTACACTATTAAATTAATAAAAGTGCACTAATATTATTTTCATAATTTTAATTATCGTATTTTGACATTTTTTTTCGAAATAAATCAGTATTTTTTTCGTTATGAGTTATGACAGATATACTTTAAGTAAATTTAATTCTAACAATTATCTATGTTTTAAAAGATTTCAAAATTTCAAAATTAAAATTTTGATTTATTTTAAGTTTAGCTGAAAAATAAAATATATTATAAATTATAATGAAGTTTACAATAATTTATACCATTTTTTCTCCTGATTGCGTATCAACTGATGGTGATTTGGCTGTGGACTTGGTACTTGATCTTTCGGTGTTAGCTGAACTTGTAGAGGGCCTGTTAAATAGTTCTTGCAGTGTTTTTTGAATGTTTTCGTGATAAACATCTAAAGCTGTAAAAATTTACGTACATGATCATATAAAGACAATACATACAGTATATAAATGGTATTTAAATTATTTTTGCAAGATGTGTGATTATAAAAGTACCTTCTTTAAGCATTTTTTTTGTAACATATTGTCCTGCTTGATTACTTGGTGGTGTTACTTGCTCAGACGTTTTTGATGAAGCTACATTTAATTTATCCGTGTTGGTTTCAACGGAAGAAATGGGATCCGTTTTATTATTAACGTTATGGCCTCAGTCTCTTTAAGAGTCGAATCTTTCAATTTTCCCTAAATATTTTCAATGAATCAGTTAATTGTGCAATGAATTAAAAAAATTTTACAATCATATAATAAAAGCTACTATTATCTGAAAATTATAAAAGTACAGCACTTATTACCCTGGCGGTTTCGGCGGCACGGTGAAAGTACGGTCGCTTGACGGTTGTTTCACGGTCGTTTCACCATATAAAGTTCGTTCTTACCGAGCGATCTGTCAGTCAGCATCGGATACCGTTGTGAACGATATCTACTATTGATTTATTGAATATATACGGTGTATACGCAAGTGAATCTACGATGTTATGACCGACACCGTACGCTCAATATACTGTCGAAATACGGTGATTTTACGCTACTGTCACCGGCAATAAAATAAAAAAAAATACTTCGGACAGTCTAGAGCGGGACTCGAACCCGGTTCATCTGTTCGCGCGCCCGAAACTTTACCAGTTAGGCTATCTGCGATGATGCACGAAATATTCGATTCAGTGACATGATAAGTTGTCGAAACCAAGTCATTTTTTTCATTGTACAGATAAAAATAGCTTAAATAAAGTTATATTTTTTCCATGACTTCAAAATAATAATCGTAATAAATGATTCAAATTTTTGATGATTACGAAATTCTTGATTTCGAAATTATTAACTGTATAAAAAAAGATCTGTAAAAGAAATTGCTAAAAATTTAATTTAAAAAAAAATATCTCATTATAATTTTTCTTGATAACAAACAATTTTTCCGTAATTTCGAAATTAAAGTTTTCGTCTCAAAAAAAAAAAAAACTCAAATCTTTAATAATGGGTTCAAATTTTGGAATTACGGTGAAAATATTTGACGTGTAGAAAATATGTTTATAGTTAAGTTGAAATTAAATTATAATTTATTAATTAATTGTTGAATAAAATATCTCCTGAAAAAAAAAAAAAAAAAAAAAACAATGTTGATTACTATATTTTTCATAATCAAAAAGTATTATAGTTTCTCATTTAAGACTATGAAAAAAATTCAACACTTGTAAGCCATAAACTCTTCTGAAAAGTAATGAAATGATGGATCTCTGTTGATTGCCTCTAGTCTGATTAATTTTTTATGGTTTTACTTTGAAATAAACAAAATTACAATAATTTAATATTTTTTTCAAATTTTTCATCCCGATTATTTATTGAAAATTTCTCATTTACCTATCTACTTATACACTTTGAGTATTTTTAATGAAATAAAAAAAAATAAAATATTGTCAGCACTTTTTCATCATTGACTAGTAAAACATTCCTGACTTACCGACATTATACGCTCGTTTCACTTACAAACTACTGTGCATCTACCACCAAGTTACGGTTTTTTGACAATTTATATGTTTTCGAATGACTGTCAAATGACAGACAATCGATCGATGATCTACGATTTTTACTTAGGTAAAAAATCGGAGAAGTCAAGTAAAAATTTGGTTTTTAGAAGAGTAAAGTATGATAACTATACAGAATAAAAATCATAAAGTGACAGTGAAAAACTTTCACAATGATACTCGTCGTTCACTGTCAAATGACGGCCGTTCGATAGTCAAGTGACAGTCATTCGACGATCATTTGTCGACACTGTGAATTCACGGTACATTCACTGTCGTTTCACGATCATTTTACCGTGACCACGAATCCGCCAGGGTAGATAAAAAAGAAAAATTTTTGTTAAATCTTACACAAATTGTTTATCATACAGTTATTATTAAAAAAATTAAAAAGAAGCGAAAGATCAAATGAAAATGGAGAAGTGTGTAGTATTTCAGAATGCAAAGCAATAACAGTATTGTAATATTTTGATGACTTATCACAAATAATAAATTTTTCATTTCTGAAATAATTATTTGGACAAAATAGAATGTTTTTTTATACCATTTTGCTCACTTGAGTCTTAAATAAATAGAAGTGTTAAAAATTTTATCATATATACGTTTAAGTTGCAAACTGTTTTAAGTTCTCAATTTCTATAATATTTAAATTTATAAATTTTAAATTAGTTTTACGAATAAGCGGTGAGTTTTAATATTTATTTCATTTTCATTAGGACAATTTGTGGAAAGATATTAAACTGAAAAAATTCGATATTTTTATGTTAATTTTATCTATAAATCTATTATTGATATACTTTGAATTAGATTATAAGACTATTAACTACAGTTAAGTACGAAAAATACACATATAATGTTGTAATTGATCTTTAATAAACATTAATTGTTTATCTGAATTAATAACATTGAAATTTTATACTTTAAATTTTTCTTTATCTTTATTAGTTTCCAAATTTTTTTGAATTTAATTTTATTTTACCTTGTCGATATATAAGTTATAAACAAATTATTCAAATGCATTTTTATGCAATGTTATGTACTCACAGAAATTATTTTTCTTGTAAAAACTGTTTATACTTTGTATATAATAGAAATTGCCATTTGGCCTGTGCCTTGGCATCAATAAACAAAATCTAAAATCTCATTGTGATAAAAAATACGAATATTAAATAATTTAAAATTTACATCAATTTTTTGAATCTTATTGAAAAATTTTAACCCAAAAAACCTTTCACGATCAATACTAAGCTTTAGATAATAATATTTTAACTTTTTTATAATACTTACGTATACAGACACAGATTTATTATATTATTTTTAATAGTGTGAAAAAAATATAACTAGGTCAATAAAAAATTAATTATTGCATTAAAAAAAAAAAACGGTTAAAAAATAATTTCTGTATAAACAAATTACTATCTTAAAAAGCAAAATTTAAAACATTAACATTTTTTCTTCTTTTATTATTTCTCTACCTTTTCAAATAATTAATTACCTCTTTGTCCAAATTATGACCTAATGTAATTTTCCTTATTTTTGATGCGCGAGAACCTTCAGGTAAATCTCCTGAATCTTTATATGATACTTCTTTAGTCATCAACTCTAACTCCTTATCATAATCGATCGAGTTGCTTTTTTCAAGCAAATGAACATCGGAGGTATGAAAATTATCAATATCGCTTTCATTGTCACTTAGCGAGTCCATCTCGATTGGTTGTGAAGTTTTTGGTCCTGGAGATGCTATACCATTTATTAATTTCAGCTTTTTCTCCAAGCTTACTTTCGATGCTAAGTAAACAAATCAACAGACATTAATTGATTAATCAAACTTTTACGCACAAAAATATTTTTTATTGTATCACTTTCAATAATTGTCATATTAAATTATACCTTGTAATTATTATTGGGATTTATTGAAAATCTATTAAATTTTTTAATCAAGTGACTTAACTAGGCACTACTTATGGAATTTGTTTCATTTTAATTTTTCGAACTCGACATTCAGTAACAAATGTGATTTTTGATATTCACCCACACTCGTATAGAATTTTTTTTTGTTTTTCATAATTAAATAAATAATACATTACCTGAAATACTTATCACTAAACCATGATAACAAGGCCAACTTCCAAGAGGTTCTTTCGTCTTCGGGGTACGCCATTCAATAACATAAACTTTTTCAGGATCTGAATTATCTAGCAGATGCTTCGCCTAGTAAACACATTTACGTCAATGTGACGTCAAAATGACATTGGGCTATGTCAGGATTTACGTAAGATATGTCACGAATGAGTCATATGTGACTCATTATTTCACACTTACTGACGTAAGATTCTGACGTAAAAATATGACGTAGTCATGACGTCAGTATTATGTCTTCATGACATTTATGACGTCAATATGACGTACCTGTGATGTCTATATCATGATAATGATGTCATTATGACGTAAAAGTGATGTAAAAATTGTACCTCAGAAAAAGTATTTAAAAAAAAATTTCTCAAAAATAAAAAAATTGCAATTTTGAAATCAATTATAGTATTGTGGACTTAATACAAGCTTTGAAACACTAGACATATGTAAATACTTGATGGAAAAATCTTGAGGTACGCTGGGTTCGAACTCGGGTCCTCACGTGTCGAGGTCTGGAACGCTGCTCACTTGTCCAAGTAACGATTCGTGTCACCTAATGACTAACTTATGTGTTAATCCTTACATGACGAAAGAGACTTATTTCATAATTTTTTCTGAGATTAAATGGATTTTAAGAGCTAGAACCGTATACAATTCAAATCTAATAATTTATACAATTTCATAAAATTTCATTAAAACTCATGAAATTTTATAAAATTCTATAAAACTTTGTAAAAACTCTTATTAAAGGCTCGCTACTGAAACTTGCGATAATGAATAGGCAATTTATAAATTTTTATAAAAATTGATTTAATCTTACATTTTCAAAAATTTTCGTGTAAAAGCGGACACAGAACTTTACATGGTTGAGCGAAATTTTTTCAGACTAAACGATATATCCGTGTCACTTGAATATTTTTTAATACTTATTTGATTTCTCAAGACTCGAATTTTTTTCTTTTTTTTAAATAATTTTTTCCATAAGTTTAGTATTTTTTATTTGAATTTTTCTTCTTCAAAATTTCAATTTACGAAATTTAGATTTTTTTTTTTAAATTGAAACTCTTTTAAGAATAACATTTTTTTAATCTATATTTCTTTTTAATTTCAATTTTTTTCGAAATTTGAATTTCTTTTATTTAACACACTAACAACATTATGAAACTTGATATAAAATACTATTAGTCTCGTCAATGACAATCATGGAACTGATTGAATTATTTCTAATACAATAAGTTTCATAAATAGCAGCACTAATGTCAGAAAATTATTTTTCAAGTAATAGTGCAATATTTAAATGACTGACATTTAATTTCTTGACGCAAAATCATAAGAAATTGTACGTTTACTCGCTTAACGGTGTAAAAATTTAGAGTTCATGCCACATAAATTGAACTCGGTATTTTGGTATCATTTTCACACCAAGTCATTTATACTGAATGAAGTTGAAAATATTTTTACAATGGATAAAAGTATCTAAATTCATGGAAAAAATATAAGTGAGAAACATATGCACTGAAAAAAAAAAGTATTTCTTGCACCAAGAAAATTTTGACGGAGGCCAAAGTTATATTGGAGCAAGAAGAAGTGTTTGAGTGTCAAGAAATTTTGACGTCATTCACGGAATTTTCAGTAATCTTTCATAAAATCTTCTTCATAAAATCCGCCTTGTATTGGTTGATCCTGGTAGTCGACAAGCTTGTATGTTGTTGGACTTGTATTCTGAACAGTCTTGATGGTGAAAATCTCAGTCGTCCAGTTTGGTGTATAACCTTTTTCAAATACATTTTTGTACTTGCTGATTCGAACCTTGTCACCAACTTTAAATTTATTTTTCTTCTTTGATGCTGGCTGAATTTGTTGATAGATTTTTTCAAGCAGTTGTTTCTCCTGAGCAACGGTAACATCAGCAGGTTTCATTTTGATGGTACTATGTTTGGTGTTATTGTAAGTATTCACCCAGTCCTCCAGTATATCAGTCCACTTATAGCTACCACGAGCTGTGAATTCTCGCCACATTTTATTCTTAAGTGTTCTATTAAAACGCTCACAGATAGATGCTTTGAGATTGCTGAATGTTGAGTAAAGATTTATCTTGTGCTGCTACATCAGATCTTTGAATTCCTTGTTGTAGAACTCTTTACTCTGATCAACATCGAGATTTTTAGGTATACGATCTTGTTTAAGTACAGACTTCATAGCACTAGTAACATCAACACCACTTTTTGATTTAATTGGAACTGCCGAGGCATATTTTGAAAAAATATCTATTATTGTAAGCAGATACTTGTATCCTTTATTAACTGTTGCATAAGGAATCATCTCAACCAAGTCAGCTTGCCAAGTCTCATCGAGACCTCGGATGTCAACATGACGACGTTTATAGTTCCTGCGAGCTGGTTTGTGAAGCTCTTTAGCTATCACTGCTTTTTTGTCGTCCATTGAGTTTCTCAATGAGATATTTTATATTATTCTGGTGAGTGGAGACTACTGCTTTAACGTCCTCAATAGTCGTCTGCAAATTTATTATAGTAGCTTTCAGTTAGTATTACTATTTCAGAGTGTAAATGTGAAATAATCTCTTTTTGTTCACTGTCTATATTTTTATTCAGTTCAGACATCTGTCTCCGTACAAATTGCACTGTCGCAGCATCGTGTTCATTTGAAGGATTACCGAGATTGCACAGCCTTTTATTCTCAATGTTATAGTTTCCATCAGAAGTTACATTGAAACTTCTACCAGCTGGTCCTCGTTGACCTGACTTGTCATTGTCCAGTGGACGTCCAAATATATCAATGCTCATAGTTGTAAACACTTTGACTGTCAACGTGTGAATGAAATAATTTTCTAGAAGCTTTTAATATATAACTCCAGCCTCCCTTAGCTCTTCAATAATTGACATGATTTCATTCGTGTGACTTGGATTTCCAGCAGCTTGAGACGCCATCAGCAGCCGCCAACGATCAACTAGTTCATTTGGATCATCCCAGTATACATAGTCCATAGGTGTCTTGGTGGTAATCATAAATTTTGGTAGTCCTCTACCATGCTTTTCAACAAAATCAGCACTATATTTCTTAAACTTGTCTGTTGAATCTCTGTAAATACTTTTACTTGGATCATAACTTTTCCTATGAGTATTTGTTCTCTCGATAATTTCCAAATATTTTGTCTTGTCATCTTGCGTGACAAGCGTATCTTTTGGTGTTTTTGTAAACAATAATTCCAACAACCCAGGAGTTATTGGATAACTTCTTTCTTTGACAGTTATTGTATCATTTGCAAATGAAATATTTGAATCACGCATACACATTTTACCATGTTTTCTGCGTACACCATATCTCATGTCATTATTTTTGTTTTTTGAACTTAAACGTTGTAAATAATTAGCGAGAAGAGGATTTTTACGAGCTGGAGTACTTGTTGATGGTGGTGGGGTAATAGCAAATGCTGTGTTGTTAGATAAACTTTCATCATCCGTCATTAAACTATTGTATGCGGTTGGGTCAGCGTATAAAGATTTTTCAATCTCTTGTTCTTGAACCTCTTCTTCTTCACCCTGTGGCTTTTCTTCTTTATTAATATTTTCTTTTTTAAGCTTTGAAGATTCAACTATACTCTGAAGTGGTATCACAATAGGCTTGAACATTTCCTCCATGGCTTTTTCAGCTGTATCTTTGCCCAACTTCAGCATCTTGTGCTTCCGTCGGATAGCATCGCTGGCTTGACATATCTGATGTAAAATATCCTTCTGCTTTGAAATTTCTTCAGGCTTCATGTTGACAGGTTAAAGTCTACAGCATGTATGACTATCACACTTTAAAGTACCTCAATTTATACTAATGAAGCAGTCGAATCCTTTTCGATACCTACCACTGTTTAATTCACTGTCTTTATCTATTACGACAAACCCATATTTATTCCAGCATGCTGAGCATAAATTTCTGAATGAGTTGTATGACATGTCTGTATTGACATGATCATCATATATATGCTTCAAATTCATTTCATCTTGACGAAATAGCACAAGAAAGTTTGCGTTATCTCTAATTAGATGTTTAGGTATTCGTGTATAAGTTTGACAGAGATAAAAGCTATCAACATCCTTGTGTCGACCCATACAGAAAAAAGCCTTGATGTGATCTTGTTTTTCACAAGCAACATCGTCAAATATCATCAGGGAGTTAGGCTTAGCATCTTCAGGCTTGATTACAGCCTCATGTTCGTTCAGGAGCCAAAAAGTCCTCCACTTTTTGAAGGACCGTTGTTCAGCTGTCCGTTCTCCTCCATCTGGTCTGTTTCCGTACTCCCTGTAGCATTTCCAGACAGCAGAGCCATGGGGTCTACCCTGCTGTCGTAACGGTCGCTTGATAACGACAAGTTCAGGCCCGTTTGCACGCCTTCTCTCGCCGGCACTGAGGTATCCATCCTCTGTACTGTGAACGATGTTTGCATATCTTCTGACATTTCCATATCGTTGTTTGGTGTTGTTCATTTAGCACTATCCGGAGAGCACGTGTAGGGTGTAAAAGCAGAACCTACGGACGCGAACAACGCTACCCTCGACTTGCTAGGTCAGTTAGTGTGACCAACCCATTAAAGGGGAGTTTTGTCCACGGGAGCGTATTTTACTCCTACCCGCTGTACCACATCAACTAAGAGATTATCCAAGTGTCATCCAAGGACAGTGAGCGTTCTCCCATCCGCTCGGGGAGACGCGCCCGGTAGCAGTATCTTCTCTGCCCCGAGGTATGTATGTATGTATCTATGTATCTATGTATGTATGTATGTATGTATGTATGTGTGTATGTATGTATGTTTTTCCTTTTTTTTTTTTTTTTTTTCCAAAGAGGTACGAAAAAAGATCTTCAAAAGACACCGCTATCGTTAACTCTGCCGCCCATTTTACGGCAGATATCAATAGTCGGTAGTGTGGAGATTTTTACCCACTAAAAAAAACATTCCTCTTCCCCTCTCCCCTAGATGGTACGGGGAGTACTGGATTGGAACCGCGTTAGCATCACTTCAATCCAGCCGTGCTGCGTCTCACGATGCCTACTCTTGGCTACTGGTCTCTTTCTGCGATTTTGTTTTTCAGGAGGTGCTGTGCATAAGCTGTAACAGCTGACCAGTTTTCCTCTTGTTTGATCATATAGGTCACCAGGCATGAGGGGGAGAGCCTGGTGCCAATGATCTCTTCGGTGCTTCTTCTGTAGTCCTTCCACCGAGCACACTCAAAGAATGTGTGTTCGGCGTCGTCGATTTTATCCGGGCAGTATTTGCATGTTGTTGTGTTGTGTAGACCCATCTTGAAGAGATAGGCGTTGTACTGCCCATGTCCTGTCAGTAGTTGGTTCAGGAAAAAATCCGTGTCCCCGTGTTTCCGAGAGAGCCAGGCATTGATGTTTGGGATCAGTCGCGCTGTCCATCTGCCTGTCTCTCCCAACGTCCATCGTTCCTGCCACTCTTGCTGCGTTTCCGTTTTTATCCTCGTTATTGCCTCCTTCATGTTTTCTCCACTGGTTTTAGCGTCGTAGAGTCTTGCTCTTTCGAACGCTAATAGGTCGATGGGCGCAGCTCCCGCAATGACCAGTACAGCCGCTTCGGAAACCGTGCGGTAGGCGCAGGCAACTCTGAGAGCGCCTCGCCGCTGCACTGCTGCCATTTTCCGCCTGTAGGTCTTCTGCTTTAATATGTCTGCCCATATTTCCGCTCCATACAGTAGTACCGAGTGGACTGCTTCTAGGAGAACTCTTCTCTTTTTTGTTCTTGGTCCCATGGTGTTGGTCATAATTCGTGCTAGGCTAGACATAGTCTTGCTGGCTTTCTTGCATGCACTGTCGAGGTGTTCACGGAAAGATAGTTTCTCGTCTATCATAACCCCTAGGTATCGCAGGGCCCTTGTTGACGTCAGTGTTGTTTCTCCCATGTCCACAGCAAATGGTTTTGGGAACCATTTTTGACGTGTCAAAATGACTATCTCGGTTTTCTGTTTGGCGAGTTTCAGGTGATGCTTATCAAGCCAAGTCTCGACAGTGTCGATGGTTTCTCGAACTAGCAGTTCGGCCTCTTCTACGCTGTCCGCCACTATAGTGGCTGCAACGTCATCTGGTATGTATATATATTATATATACATATATATTAGGGTGTCCGTTATTTTCCAAGTTGATTTTTTTTTCGCCGCTCCCTGGATTGTTAGTTCTTGACCTAAAAAAAATATCTTACATAAATAAGCTCTTAATTACCAAATTAAACCGTGCCCGAATAGAGTTACATTTCCCATTTAAGTAACATGGGAATTTGGGACTTTTCGTAATTAATTTTTTTCCTTCGAAAAAAATGCTACTACGACTATGATCGAAGCATATTGTGATGGGAAATTGAATGCTTTACGAAAAAGTTCTCTTATAATTTTTTGATAAAATCAATCCTTCAAAAGTTATTTATGGTTTAAGTTGTGTATTTAACTATTATCATAGTTTTTCAGTTTTGCTATGAAGTTTCATGTGTTATAGTCATTTATTTCATCTATAAATGTTTTAAAAATTTTATCAAAAAGATTAACAGTTACAGTAACGTTAACAATGCGATGTATCAAATACATTCTTATTAGTATTGCTGCTAATATGTATTTCTTCTGTCTTTATTGACATTTATTCGTTAAGCAATTTTTAGTCGCATCATGATAAATATTTTTGCTTTTTATGAATAATTTGCACTAAATATTGTTTTTGTTCTTTTTCATTAGTTAAAATGTTGATGTATCTTGAATTAATCGAAGCGCTCTTTTGGCTACATCGTTACAATTGTAAATTAGAAACGCTGTCTAATCTTTCCAAATAATCGTGATTGGTAGCCCATGTCTCAAAATTAATTTCTAGGAAATTTTTATTTATGTTGAATCGAACAAAAAATTTAATCGAATTTCAATTGATGAAAATTAATTTATTTAATAAGAAAATCAACATCTTTTTTTTGTAAATTGATAATTTTATTATCTCAATTAACTATGTAGCGCTTAGGGGAAATTAAAATCGAAATTTTCATCACATTTTAACGCTTCAGGATAGTTGGATTCTGCAAGGTATATTTCAAGAATACTATGAAATTTTTTTATCGAAAGATAAATATATTAATAATCCACCACCAAAATTTCAGATCAATTCGCCACCCCATTTTTGAGTAATCAATTTTCGAAATTGCATTATTTACACGCAGAGGTATAAAGAGATAGTGAAGTTGGTATAAAATTATTTGCATCACTCGAGTGGTACGGAACATTTCATACTAACTTTACCATATCTCTATACCTCTGCGTGTAAATTATGCAATTTCAAAAATTAATTACTCAAAAACGGTGTGATGAATTGATTTAAAATTTTAGTCGTGAATTATTAAGATATTTATCTATCAAATAAAAATTTCATAACTTTCTTGAAATATGCCTTGCAGGATCCAACTACCACAATCATTTTTCGTTTTACGTGAAGTGATGTATTTGGATCAAAAAAAGCCAAAGCAGTTTTTTTTACCAGTTAAATACCACATATCGTCCCCTTTCTGTGTTAACCTCGTATCTCCATTTTTTTCGAAATTGAGATTTTTAGCGAAAATCACTCCTTAGCACTCTTGTAACGTAAAACAAAACATGCAATGTTCACAAAGATGATAGAATTTTTTTTAGAGGCTTTTGATTTTTCTCATATCTACATATTCGAATTCAAAAACCTCGTATCTACCGTAAGTATCGCCGAAAACGTTAAAATGGCGTTGTTGTCTTAATACTGATTGTTTGTAAACGTGTTCACACTTAAGTTGACTATATTTTGTTGATTGACATTTATTTTTTATCCATATAAATACATACAAATATTATTTAGCTCTTCGAGCTCAAAAGTCTGATAGAAGTTTGATACAACACTATTTTTTAAATTTTCAAACCGCGATAACTTTTGAATAAATGGAACGATTTTTACGCGGTTGATGACATTCAACGCAATTTTTTAAGCCTCATAAAAAATCTTTAAGTTCAATTTGATCGAACCACGAATTTCGGAGTAATTCCGAAAAAACACTTTTTTCGGTTTTCTTTCGTCAACGATAACTCACGAACCAATCAACCGATGTTGACCGGACTGACAGCAATCGACGTGGTTTATTAATGTTAAGAGCTAATTAGTTTTTGGAATTAATCGGTAAAGCCGTTTAAAAGTTATTCCAAAAAAACCATATTAAAAAAAAATTTTTTTCGTAGTTTTTTTTTGAGATTTCTTAAAATCTACCAGTGCGAATCAGTCCAAATTATATTCAAAATCTAAGTTCAGTCAAGCCCTTCCAAATTACACCAACTGCGATAAAATCGGTCAAGCCGTTCAAAAATTATGAGAGGTTTACATACATCCACGCACACACATACACACATACATACATACAGACGTACAGACACCATCACGGGGGTGGTCAAAGAAGCTTCCTGAGACCTTGAAACGTCGAGATCTAGTGAAAAATCAATTTTCACAAAAGGGGGTAAAACCAATAACTTCCCGAGTTTTGAAGATCTCCGATTTTCTTAGCGGGAAGTTAAAAATAATTAAATCATATTATAAATAGTAATCACATGATTTATAACATATTAAATCAAAATCAAATAAATTTGTTTAAATTAATAAATATAAAATAATAATGAATTGAAAGCCTTGCATAACAGAATTTTTCGCCAATGATCTTATAGAAAAAACAATTTTTTTTTGTTTCAAAACCTCGTATCTGCAAAAAAATCACCAGGGTGTTTGATGAGAAAACTCGTATCTACATGAAATTGACAATAACAACAAAGCATCGATGCAGATAGCAAAAATCATGTTTAATTCCTTTAAGGTGATTGATAAAGAGCATAAATTTGGAATTAGTTATAACTTTTTATAAAAATTAAGTAACTCTAAACGTTTTTATCAATTTACCGAAAATTACAGAACACCATTTTGAAGAAAAATGATTTCTCATGTCAAGGGGAAAAATTCTCGAGTCAATATATATTTCTTGGTTCAAGAAAATTTTTTTGATTTAAGAAATTTTCTTCTTGACTCAAGAGTATCATTTTCTTCAAAATGGTGTTCTTGGTTAAAGATTCTTGATCTTGAGTCAAGTTAAATTTTTTATCCGCGTATGAATGAACAAATCTCCAAAAGATTTTGTTGCGATTCAAGATCTAACTTGAAAATGTCTTGAAAAATATATTTTTTCAGCGAATAAATTGCTTTTGACATCTATCGTGCATGGTAAAATGCACCTGTTTTGTAAAATTTGATTTCATTGGTACTCTAAAAATGCGACTAAAAATAGCTTAACAAATAAATGTGAATAGAGACAGAAAAAATACATATAAGCTGCAATATTATTAAGAATGTATTCGATATATTGCATTGTTAACGTTACTGTAACTGTTAATCTTTATGATAAAATTTTTGAAACATTTATAGATGAAATTAATGACTATAACACATGAAACTTCTTAGCAAAACTGAAAAACTTTGATAATTACTATATACCCAACTTAAACAACTAATAACTTTTAAAGGATTGATTTTATCGAAAAATTATAGAACTTTTTTGTAAAGCATTCAATTTTCCATCAGAACATGCATTGATCATAGTCGTAGTGGCATTTTTTTCGAAGGAAAAAAATTAATTCCAAAAAGTTCCAAATTCCCATGTTATTTAAACGGGAAATGTAACTCTATTCGGACACGGTTTAATTTGGTAATTAAGAGCTTATTTATGTAAGATATTTTCTTTAGGTCAAGAACTAAAAATCCAGGGGGCGGCAGCGAGAAAAAAATCAACTTGGGAAATAACGGACACCCTAATGAGATACAGATAATGAGAGATCTTATATCAATGGAAGAGCGAAGGGAGATATTAAATACCTAGCTGTTGGTGATCTACAAGAAGATTTGACCAAGAAAGGAGTGCTTCTTGCTAATCATTCTATTGGTAAAAGTAAGAGTGGAGCACCTTTCATAGATAAGTCAGATCGCTGGAAAACAATAATTGTGTATTTTACCGAACCTAGGTTATTCCTTGGTCCCGGGGATGGACTTCGTGACGAAATTAAGGTGTATAAGTTGCTGGTCTCGGTGTCTTCTAGTTTATAAAGAACCCGGTAAAGACAAAGAGCATTTGATTATTGTCTCAATCGTCAGCTCCGTGGCACGGGAACTAGATTTACAACTACAGTAGGAGTATCTAGCTGCAGTTTGGTACGGGGGAGGCTGAGATGCTATCTTTAGCTCACGGAGCTGATAATCTAGGTGTCCAAACTGTTCGAACGGAGGCAGGGTCGGAGACGTCTCCTAAGTCAGTTAAGACTACAACCACCGCTGAGTCATCAATTGAGCCTATATCTGAGCCAAAACCCAGTCCAAATTCACCTTGGCCTGTACCAGCATCACCTAGAGGCCTGAATTTTTTTTTCATTTCCCGGGGAAAAAAGTTTAGATCTGCTCTGATCAAATTTGATCTGATCAGATCAGATTTGATCTAAATTTAGATCTAAGTAGATATGGACAGATCTGATTTGATCTGCTTAGATCAAATCAGATCAAGTTTGATCAAAATGAAATTGAAAAGTAGATATGAATAGATCTGTTCTGATCAAACTAGATCCACTCTGATCAAATAAGATCAATCCAGATCAAGTTTGATCAAAATGAAATTGAAAAGTAGATATGAATAGATCTGTTCTGATCAAACTAGATTCACTCTGATCAAATAAGATCAATCCAGATCAATTTTGATCAAAATAAAATTAAAAAGTAGATATGAATAGATCTGTTCTGATCGAACTAGATCTGGTCAGATCAAATTAGACCAATCCAGATCAAGTTTGATCAAAATTAAATTAAAAATTAGATTTAAATAGATCTGACTTGATCTATGAAGATATAATTTAATCTGATTATTACGCGGGAAAAAAAGTTTAGATATGATCAGATTAAATTAGATCAAATCAGATCAAGCTTGATGAATATATGTAATCATAAAGGTGATATGAATAGATCTAATTAGATCTGCTGTGATCAGAGGAGATCTACTTAGGTACGACTTTTTATACTTCATGTTCTAGTAAATAGCTTTTACAAATGCACTAACTTTAATCACGTTTTTTAACTTTCCGCTAAGAAAATTGAAAATTTTCAAAAATCGGGAAGTCATTGGTTTAACCCCGTTTTTCGAAAATCGAGTTTTCATCAGATCTCGACGTTTTGAGGTCCTAGAAAGCTTCCCTGACTATTCCCGAGAGGATGTCACTATGTCTATATGTATGTATGTATGTATGTATGTATGTATGTTAGGGTGGGTCAAAAAAATCGATTATTTTTTTTTTAACTTCTAAGATTAAAAAGTTAGTTCTCAGGCACCTATAGAGAATTCTCACCAAATTTGAGCTCTTAATATTGATAGGAAGCTTATCCGCATCACAGTTTTATATTTTTTGTTAGTCTCTTATAAAAAAGATCATATCTCACTATTGATCAATTTTTTAATCATATCTTTATACATGTTTATGTAGAAAATTGAATGACCTACAAAAAAAAATTAATATATGTAAGCGATTACATTGACCATTTCAAAGATATCCAAGGTTAAAGTTCAAAAAATTTATCAAAAAAAAATTTTTTTTTTTTTAATTTTCTACCACTTCGGAAAATAATAGTTGTTGAATAAATATGCTATAATTTTTTAGGAAATTTAACGCTCTACAAAAAAGGTCTGATATGTTAAATTGATTAATGCAACCGTTTAAGAGATATTCGTAACCGAATATCTATTAATAACACTTCTCTTTAAATCTATTAATAACACTATCCACCAACGACAAATCATAATTGTTCTTAAACAACATAATACGAATTTTCTCGAAATTAACCTCATAGAAGTCACTACTACTTAATCTCGTCATTCTATCCAGCAATCCTTTAATCATACCTATTTTTTGAGACCGAGGATGATTCGACTTCCAGTTAAACAGTCGACCTGAACTAATTGGTTTAATAAACCAATCAGTTATTAATTTACCATCCGATCTTTTAACTAACACATCCAAGAAAGACAAACTATTATCCTTTTCTACCTCCATGGTAAATTGTATATTATTATCTAAACTGTTAAATAATCCTAAGATGTTGTTAACTTCTTCCTCTGGTATCGCTGCAATAGTATCATCTACATATAACTTCAAGAAATGAACATCAAACGGCAACAGCATCAAAATCTGACCAATAACGTAATTCATAACGATGTTAGCTATTACTGGACTCGCAGGATTTCCCATGCTGCTTCCTTCAATCTGTGAATAAAACTCCCCTTGGTACACAAAGTAACTTGAGTCATAACAAAATCCTATGAGATCCTCTAATACATTCCTAGGAACTCCTACCAGGTGTTTGATGTTATCCCATGTTTCCTCGATTACTTAAAGTACCAAGTCCCGACGTACATTGGTAAACAATGACACCACATCTAATGATATCAGTACATAACCTTCTGGTAAGCTAACTGTTTTACTAAATGCCACGAAGTCAAATGAATTTTTTATATTATATTGAAACGTTTCAATCACTGGAGATAATATTTTATGCAAGAACTTTGCCAGATTATAGCTCGGGGAATTGACACAACTAACCACTGGACGTAAACTACAAGTTTGTTTGTGAGTTTTTCTTAAACCATAAATCCTAGGTGCGACAGTATAATTTGCTTTTAGATGTTTACCTTGATGTTCATCCCCTATTTCCAATCTTATTAACTCTTTCACTAAATCATTTGCTACCTTTTGCCACTTGTTTATAGGATCTTTGTTTAACAATTTATACGTCTCTCTGTCATCTAACATCTTTCTCATCTCTCTATCATACTCATCTTTAAACATTACCACCGTTGTGTTCCCTTTGTCAGCTCTTGCAACTATTAATTCAGGTCTCTCTTTTAGAAATTTTTTAGTAATGTGTAAATTCTTTATTACTACTTTATGATTCAGCTTCTCATCTTTGTTATAATAGTTCGAAATTACATTAATAGTTTTTGATCTCAAATTATTTTTCACAATTTCTTTCTCCGCATTGCTACAATTATCCAACTTTACAGCTTCAATTCTAAATTCTAAATCTTTAATTACAGTTGGTATTACATTCCATTTCTCTGTAATTAAAGATACATCGTTATGAATTACGTTATTGGTCAGATTTTGATGCTGTTGCCGTTTGATGTTCATTTCTTGAAGTTATATGTAGATGATACTATTGCAGCGATACCAGAGGAAGAAGTTAACAACATCTTAGGATTATTTAACAGTTTCGATAATAATATACAATTTACCATGGAGGTAGAAAAGAATAATAGTTTGTCTTTCTTAGATGTGTTAGTTAAAAGATCGGATGGTAAATTAATAACTGATTGGTTTATTAAACCAATTAGTTCAGGTCGACTGTTTAACTGGAATTCGAATCATCCTCGGTCTCAAAAAATAGGTATGATTAAAGGATTGCTGGATAGAATGACGAGATTAAGTAGTAGTGACTTTTATGAGATTAATTTCGAGAAAATTCGTATTATGTTGTTTAAGAACAATTATGATTTGTCGTTGGTAGATAGTGTTATTAATAGATTTAAAGAGAACTTGAAAAATAGAACAGCTAGTTCGGGTATTAAGGATAATAGCATTAAATATTGTCGTTTTCCATACATGGAAGGATTATCAAATAGAGTAGATAGGTGTTTTATAGGAACGAATGTGAGATTAGCATTTTATAATATCTTAAGAGCGAATTACATCTATTCGAAGTTAAAAGACCCAGTAAGTAAACAACAACATGCTGGAACAGTGTATAAAATACCGTGCTCATGTGGATTGTGTTATGTTGGACAAACTAAACAATATTTAAGTGCTAGAGTAAAACAACATATATATGATTGTAAAAATATTAACATAGTAAAAGAGAACAAAACAGCTCTGGCAGCATACTATTTTGAATAGCATCATAATTTTGAGTTTGGTGACGTAAAAATTTTAGACAAAGAAATTAATTGGTGGAAACGTAATGTCAGTGAAATGATTTTTATCAAAATAAATGATACTGTGAATAAAAGAACGGACACCAATAATTTAAATATTCTATATGATGATATAATAAGAGATCATAAATCTACTAGAAGAAAATAATTTAAATTGCAATCTAGTTTGTATAATTTTTGTATGTTAAGAGAATTTGAAATTTATTTGTATTTATATTTAGTTGAATTTTAGTACTTAGCGCGGTCGGCGCTAGTATAGTTGACTGATGTTTTTCGATTGTATAGTATGATGCATGTACCTAATGTTTTGAAAGTAGGCTAACCGTTACCACGCAATAACAATTTTTATGAGTGTCGAGTTGACTTTATTTCTGGAGTTTGTGTAATAATTAATAAATTTACCAGTTTTGTTAATTTTGTAAAGATTTATATGACAAAGGCAACAGTGCAATGTAGGATAGTGATTGTTAGAATTCATATTATGGTAAATATTGTAATTGTAGCAATTGTTATGTTATGTTGTTGGTTATTAACATGTGTAATTTTCAGATGCCTGGAGAAGGTCGAATAAACGACCGAAATTTCGCAGAAATAATAATGTGATTTATTATGATGATCCTATCTTGTCCACATTCCTGAGATAAACAATTTGTTTTTAACTATTTTTACCTTATTCATAAAGGTAAGGAAGCTTTACTTTCTGACAAAGAGAATGATACATCCGTTTTTATTACTTACAAGAAAAGGTTCCGAGGTTTCCAGCTCCGATTTTAATGCCATTGAAATATGTTATTTTTATAATCGATTAAAATTATAAAATTTCAATAAATTCAATGAAATTTCAATATTCTTGGTTCAAAAGTTACGTTGAGTCAAAACCAAATAAATTCAGATTCACACGCAAAATCCTGTGAGTTTTGCGTTTGAAGATGGAGGTAATATTCACTGTGAGATTCCAGAATGTAAAAATTAAGCGATTATTCGTTGTTCGTTGTGTAAGAAGTCATTTAATTACTTAAATTGATTATAAAAATAACATATTTCAATGGCATCAAAATCGGAGCTGGAAACCTGGAAACCTTTCCTTGTAAGTAATAAAAACGGACGTATCACTCTCTTTTTCCAAAAGTAAAGCTTCCTTACATTTGCGAATGGGGTAAAAAATATTAAAAAACTTTTATTCTAGCAATATGAGCTAAAATTTGTATGAAAATATATACAGTTCATGAATTTAATGGATATATTTGAAAAAGTTATTAGAAAATTATTGAAATCAGAAAGCATTGGGGTTCAGTTACAAATATCTCTTAAACGGTTGCAGTAATCAATTTAACATATCAGACCTTTTTTGTAGGTCATTCAATTTTCTACATAAACATGTATAAAGATTTGGTTAAAAAATTGATCAATAGTGAGATATGATCTTTTTTATAAGGGACTAACAAAAAATATAAAACTGTGATGCGGATTAGCTTCCCATCAATATTAAGAGCTCAAATTTGGTGAGAATTTTCTATAGGTGCCTGAGAACCAACTTTTCAATCTTCAAAGTTAAAAAAAAAATTAGAAAGACGATTCACCCTAAAGGCCATCCGTGCAACTTCCCGCTAATTCCATTCCTGGGCGCTTAAAATTGTACTTATGACATTTTAAAGATTTTTGAGCTCAAAATATAACTTATGTGATATTTTGAGCTCACTTAGTTCAAAGAAATAATATTTCTATGCATTTGAGCTCTCCCAGCTCAAACGTCTGATAGAAGTTTTATAGAACACTATTTTTGGAATTTTCAAACCACAATAACTTTTGAATGGATCAACCAATTTTCACGTGGTTGGCGGCATTCGACGCAGTTTTATCATCCTCATAAGTTATTTTCAAGTTTTCATTGATCGAACCAAAAATTTCGGAGTAATCCCGAAAAAACACTTTTTTTGGTTTTCTTTCGTTCGCGATATCTCTCGAACGAATCAACCGATTTTGACCGGATTAGCAACGATCGGCGTGGTTTTTCAAGTTTAAGGGCGGATTAGTTTTTGAAGTTAATCGATAGAGCCGTTTAAAAGATATTCCAAAAAAACCACTTTCAAAAATGATTTTTTTCTTATTTTTTTCGAGATTTTTCAAGATTTCTTAAAATCTATCGGTCCTAATCGGTTCGAATTCTCAGGATATATAAGTTCAAAGGAACTCTTTAGAACGCCGATAAGTTTGTTCCGGTCGGTTCAGTAGTTCAATAGTTATAAGCGAGTCACATAGTCACACACACACACACACACACACACACACACACACACACACACACACACACACACACACACACACACACACACACACACACACACACACACACACACACACACACACACAGACTGAGACTGAGGAATCAATGGACACCGGTGCCGACGGTGACGGTGAATCTGTTGCTGACGACAAGAGTGAAGGTGCTCCCAAGTCTAATAAGAGGAAGGACCGAAACTCGCCAGATCCAACAGAAAGGCGAGTGGCAAAGAAGAAGGACCTGAAGTCAAGTCCTCCGAAAGACGTGATGAAGCAGAACGCCGAAAATAAAGACGCAGCTGCCTGGCAAAACGTCCAATCAAGGAAGGAGAAGAGGAGACTAGCCGAAGAGCAGCTCCTAAAGCAGACTTCGAAGGAGCCCAGGCCGGAGCGTAAGCGGGAAAAACCCCGCAAATGGATCAGACCCGACGCACTGATCATTCGCCCTGCCGAGAAGGGGAAATACGCCGAGATTCTGCGTCGAATCAAGCAGTCCGTCCCTGATGAACAGGTCCGTACGACTGTGGAAAAAATCCACAAGACCAATACCGGGGACATGCTGATCACACTTTCGAGAAAGAGTGCTGATAGAGGCGAAGCCCTACAAAAGACCATCGCGGACATCCTTAAAGAGGAAGCCAAAGTGATATGCAAAGGGCCTCAGGAGATTATCGAGATCCGAGACGTCAATGACGACACGACGAAGGCAGACATTCAAACTGCACTGAAAAAAGAAGCTGGAGAAATCTGTGAAATACCTCTGGAGTCGATCAAGATCCGTAAAGCCTACAGAGGTACTCAGACTGCTACAGTGACGCTACCAGTGACAACTGCACAGAAGCTACTAGAAGGAAACAGCAAAGTGAGAATTGGTTGGGCCAACTGCCGAATAAGAGCAACGAAGAGACCTGTCCAATGCTTCAAATGCTGGCACTTTGGGCACTTCGGATCCCAGTGCAAAAGCAAAGTCGATCGGTCTAGGCTTTGCATCAAGTGCGGACAAGAAGGGCACAAGATTGCTGATTGCGAAAATCCAGCCAAATGTGCATTATGTGCTGAGATTGAAAGTGCAGAGAATGTTGCCCACCATGCCGGTACCCATAAGTGCCCGGTATTTCAGAATGCACTCCAGAAGTTGACGAACAAACAAGCATGAGGATACTGCAGCTCAATCTCAACCATTGTAAGGCAGCGCATGACCTGCTCATGCAATCCGTGCGAGAACTAGAGCTTGACTTGGTACTGATAGCAGAGCCATATAAACACCTGAGTACCCAACCCTGGGAATCTGACAGCACATCCAAAGCTGTCATTTGGTCCTGTGGCAAGCTTTCGTTCCAAAATGCAGTCGACAACAGCAATGCCGGCTTTGTAGCAGTATCAGTAGAAGGCATCCGCTTCTATAGCTGTTACGCACCACCTAGCCTCTCCATTGTCGCTTCACTGAT